>UXGC01000568.1:44812-85430 GCA_900480045.1 Eurytoma adleriae | reverse complement strand
ATTTTTAGATATACGTCATTTTAACATTTATTGACCAGAAATTCTGTCCAGAATATGGTCAATTTTCTACCAGGGAACATTAAACATTTTTTACGTCAAAACGAACTCGGTCAACCTCCCCGTAGCGAGTCGCAAAAATTTTACAATCATCGCCCGCTAAATCCGTCGTTCAATTAGTAAAAAAAAAAAAAAAACAGGCCCGGGGTAAGCGCGAGATTTAGATCTGTCGCCAAAGTACGTTTAACCGTTGACCGACGATAATTCATCGGAATCACGGGCTTTCGGAAATTAATTTTAGCCCCCCCCCCTACCAAGTCATCGACGGATAATCGCGTTAAATCGCCGCAAAATTAATGGGCAGGGACGCGGCCGCCGTGCGCGCCCCCGCGAAATCGCTATATTGCCGCGCGCGGCCGGGCCATTTCGACGCTTTTCTTTTCCTCCGCGGCGCTCGTTAAACCAAATAACACGGCCCGAGGAAAATTGCCCCGTGTGCGTGAGACTTTTTCTCTCGCTCTTTGCTTTCTTTTTTTCCACGGTGTTTCGGTTGTGCGACGCTTATCGAATGCAACGTTTAAAGCTCGATTCTCTGGCAGCTTTTGTGAGTAATTCCAACGGGTAGCGGGGGAGTGATTAAAATAATTTATTTTTCTTTGAGGTTCTAGTGTGCTTTCTTGTATGCTGAGGACCATAGATTTTTAAAATAAATCAATTGAGTACTCGTTAAAACGTTTCTTTGTCGTGTAATAAGTTGTTTTGGTATTTTACGTTTAAGAAGTAACGTAAAAAGTGATTACTTTTAAGCATATTTAAACGATTTTTCGATCATTTAGTAAAGATCAAAAGATCTCATAAAATGCGAGAAGAGTCGTTTCAAATACGCTTAAAAAATAGTCACTAATTATCAAGGGCGCGTTTTTTTTTATTAAAAAAGGCGTGTTTTTTTATTAAAAAGAGCGTGTTTTTATTATTAAAAATATTTCAACAATTTAAAAGTTTTTTTCAAATAGAAATATTTTAAATTAATCTCCAACTAAGTATTTCAAACTTCTAATACATATATTAACCCATCATCTTTCTTCGAAAATTCATGTTGATAAAAAATGCATAAACCGAAACTTTTCTGAAAAAGACTCCGCTAAAATCAACTGAAATATCAGGTGCAGCCAGCCGGATTGAAAATGTAGTATGTTGTACTTTGTGACATCCTAACCCATTTGACTGCACACCTGGTTTTCCGTTTGTTTTGTGCGTGGTCCTTTGTTCTTCGGATGGGTTTGAAATTTTGAGGACATTTTCTTAACTCAATTCTACACGGTTTGATGAAAGCAAAAAGTAACAAAATTCACTGTAATTGTTTAAAAGGTATATAAAGTTAAATATTTATATCAGGTAAAAAGAAGTTAAAAGGTATACGGTATTTAATTAGTAGTTAATAATTGAAGAAGTTTTTTGCCGCTTTTGCTCTGATGGAGCTGTCGAGAATGTTTATCCTAAAAATTCTAATTAAACCTATCCAATGAAAAGATTTTGATTATTTAATGCAGTCGATTCCCCTGAAACGTCGTTAAACTGTAACTGTGCGCAAAAGCACACTAATTCGATGCTTTTAAAATTATTTTAATACTTGAACGACTTCAATTGATCTCTTTTGTCCGCCTTGAATTCAAATTAAGCGAACTGTAATATGCACGAGCCGTTGGAATTTCACACCACCCTTTCGTCGTACATTAGTCAAAACGAGAAAAGCAAACAAAAATCTGAAAGTCCAACGCGATTACGCATACGCGGCTAAAATTGTGCATCGCATAACTTTGACTAAACGCGGGGTAGGGGTGGAGGGAGGGGGTATACTGTTATATCCAAGGTATACTCTTCCGCAGTCGTCGCAAAGAAAAATCTCAGCCCTTTGGTCCGAAAGGAGCGGAAAGTTGAGAAATACTCGATCAAAGTTTACGGGGACAGCGCGGTAAGTAGATCCGCGACGAGTTCGGTAAGACGCGTCTCGTTGTACCCGGGACGTATCCACTGAAACCCCGCGCGCGCAGTCATAACGCTCGCAACTTTTTTTGCTCCTAATTCGATTTTTTAAATGAACTCGCTCTTTTGTTTCCGCGTACACTGCACGATATACGTTTACTCGTCAAATTATTTTATTTTATTTTATTTTCATCTCCACGCGGTAGCTTTCCCGCGTTATATACGCAAAACGCCGAAAATCCCGAATTAATTCGAAACGCGCGAAATAATAAGGATTATCATCGCACGAAAATCGCGCGTATTTCACGTGCGGGCAGAAACGAAAAAGGAACGATTTAACATTTTATAATAATAATGCGGATTCCGGGGGGGTAATATCTCAGGGTAATCCCGCATTTCGCGCGTCGTAAATTCCGCGGATCGTTCAAAAATCGCGATGTATTTTTCGTTTTCCCCGAGGGGGGGGACGAGGGAATACGGCGATCGATCCCCGGGACGAAATTCAATCTGGCGGGCCGCGCGCGCGTTACTTCTGATCTAAGCGAGATACGCTTATCGGGCGCGCGCGGGAATCGCTTAATTGAACGCTCGCAGCTTTTCGTAGTCGGCCGTGCGGGCCGGAGGACGGCCGAGCGGGTACACCGCCGCGTAAATTAGCTTTTTAATGGGCTGCATTGGGTGCGGCTTTTTTCGGACTTTCTCGATCGCGGCGGCGATGTGGGTAAACTTTTGAGGGATGTTGTATTAAGGAATTGTTTTTTTTTTTGTGAGTTTACGAATAATTTTGGTTGGTTAATTATTTTTTGTATCGCGCGCGCGTTTCTTTTAACTTAACTAGTAAAATTGAACTCAAATTTCTTATGTGTATTTATTTATTTATGATGTTATAATTTTTTAAGGTAGAAAATTCGGGAGAATACTTTTTAGTGTCATTCAACCGGATGTACTCATCAAGTTGCTATTTTAAATGCTTTACAGTATCCTGCCATCGCTTTTTTAAGAGAGGAAAAGGCAGGCTGGTAGTGACCCTTTTTAGACCGGCGGGTAGAAAAAAGCGAAAAAAAATTTTCTTACCCAGGGTGTCGTGCTTTAAGAGATAAATCGAAATACATTTTTTACAAAAAATGTGGTATGTGCAGTTGGATACCAAAAAGAAAACATTTTTTGCCATTGATATACAGTGTACTATTTTTTATTCAATTTTCTTTCTTTTTTTATTATAAATTGTTTAATTTCATGGATTCTTTTGTTTTAAGAAAGATAATGCTTTGTACACGAAGAGCAATTTTATTGGAAAATTTAGCAAAAGTCTAGAAAAAATTACAATATATGGAGTAAGTTTAACGGAAAAAGTTTCGAAACTTTTATTCAACTGTATTACATTTTTTACCGTATTTTCCTTTGGTTAATTTACGATTCTATTTACTATAAGTATTTTAAATTCTCCAAAATCCTCTTCTTACAGCAAATAAAATTATGAAATTTTACTAGTTTAAACAAAAGCAAATTATCGAAATTCCAGTGAAATTTTCAATATATCCACCTCGGAATCAACAGGAATTTGCATCTCAAATTGCACTTTCGCGCTAACAGGCAAAAATACCTCGGTGTATTAGCGTAAGTGAGCCCTTCCGAAATAATTCCATCCAATCGATCCATCCCCGGAATATTATGATAAAATTTGAATTACGAAAACCGAGATGCCGAAGCTCCGCTCGCTGCAGGATCGACATATTAGCTCACCGTCTCTTTATACTTAATAATAATCTTCCTTCTACTTATTAATTATAATTACCTCTATACTTAATAATAACAATAATAATTAGAAAAGCCGCTGTCAATTTATTTGCACGTAGCTTCTCCAAACATGATTTAATATTGAATTCCGTATTAATTTTTAATTTAAAAACGATAAAAATTTTATTAAAAGATTTATTTATTTAAGATTTAAAATTAATTATTTTTTATCTTTTATTTGTGATGTGAAATATAAATTATGATTCTTTCACAATAGAAATAGTTTTGAGAAATTTAATTATTCTCTTTTACCATAAAATTTTAAAACATCAAAATAACAATTAAAAAAAATTCATCAAAAATACGTAAGCTGAATTATCCCGCAATTTTCATGCGTCGCCCTTCGCGTTACCGTCGGCGACGGTACCCTCTCCGTCGGACGCGCCGCGGAATTAACGGCAAGACGAATTCGCGCGCCGGAGTAAAAAAAAATGCGATGATCGATCGGCCGCGATTCCACGCGTGTTTCCCGCAGCTGGAAAACAAACGCCGCGGGGAAAATCTTGCGCCGCGCCTCTCGAGGGTCGCGCGAGCTTCGAGTGCACCCCGACTTTCGCCGGGGTAATAATTAACCGAGAGAGAGAGAAAAAGGTGGAAGGGTTTCGCCGTTTTGTTTTTGTCGTCGATCCGCGCGTGCAGGTGGAGAGAAAGAGAAAAAAGCCATTTCAGGCAATCACGACTGGGTTTCTCGCTTGGGTGCCAACGGGCACCAGTCGCTGTTTTTTTTTTTCTTTTCGACCCCTCTTCTACCCCACAGCCCCCCTAGCGCTCTTTTACATGCTGAAGCCTCGCGCATGTGGGGGTCGTACTTCGCTTGCCGCGACTTGGGAAGTACCTTGCGCTCAAGAGGCCGGGGAAAATCGCGTACGCGCGTTTATCGCGTCTAAAACTAGAAAATAAAAACATGTTTATGGTACTCCTTGAACTTTTCACAAAAACGGAAACACATTCACACACTCGTTCATAGGCCACACATACGCGCACGTACCTGTACGTACACTCACACACACGCAGGTACACACAAGCACTCGAAACTAGATTCACACATTTTCATTTAAACTTATGAATGTCACTTACTCAAATAAAGATTTTAAAGAAATTTTTCAATTGTCACTTATACATCACGCACACACGCACGCACAATAATTTTACTTAAAAAAAATGAAAAAAAAAAGACAGTGAATTTTGGGTGACATTAAAGAAAGTGGGCGAACTAAAGAGGTATCAGTAAACAAAACATGCTCAAGTCGTGGGGAATGAAAAATCGGGATTTGTGTATACCTTGGCAGGCTCATGTTCTCCGGGTCAGCTCCAGTAGCCCGCGGAGACTCCTGGTGAACACTATCTTCCGCTGAAGATTCTGCCTTCGCCGGGCGAATTCGAGCGTAAAAGAAGGCGCGCGTAGGACGGCCAAAGGAGAAACGGGCCGAGCGAGCGCACACCCACCCGCGCACGCACGCACACACACAGACAGACACACACACACAGATACATAAGCGCGCGCGGCCAAGCAAGCATCACACAGCGTGCACTTGACCTTGTTACCCGCGCGCGGAGGAGCGGAGAGGAGAGAGAGCGAGCCGCGCACAGTCGGTCGTCGCGCTTTTGCTCCTCTCCTCTCGTGCCTCCCCCCCGGGGAGAGGGGGGGTGGTGGAGACGGGGGGATCGATAGCGGCCCCTCCGACGGCACCCGCTGCACGCGAGTGCACGTCGCGTGCCTCGCTCGCCGAAAAAAAAAAGGAGGCGGGGGGCGCCGTGCGTGGATGGATGGATCTTCCGTGAGGATCTTCGGGCTCGACGTCTCGTACGGTCCCACCCCCGGTGTGCGACTGAAGCTCGTCGGACAGGCTGATTCGCGGGCTGGTATCGCTAGCTCGCGAGTCTCGTATGTACACACTATCGTTACAGCAAAAATGTACATTTCCGGAGGGAGTAGATTTAAGCTCGCGCAGGTATACACTGTTTTTTTCATTTTATTTTATTTTCTATTTATTTACTTTCGCACGTATACTTCTTCGTTGTATTCGAAACTCTGTGTATTCTGGGGCGTCGGTAGTCACAGCCATGCGGGGTACCAGCGGGGAGCGCGCGCTGGTCGAACGCTGCTAATTGGCGCCGGACGGCGTATAGGTGCTGCTCGGGACTTTGCGCGCCTTTTCTCCCTCGTCACAGCCTGGTAACGCCTTCGAGCTTTGCTCGCGATCTCGCACGCACACATTCACGCACACACACACGCGCGCACACACAAACGGCGCCGGGTTCCTTTGCCGAGGGGGCTATCGATGCCACACGGGGTACAAAGTATCGAGCTGGCACGTTGCAAAGTGCCGACGGTTAATGGACTTTTCGACAAAGCGCGGGAGAGAGCGAGAGAGAGAGAATGCACGTTACTTGGAGTTTGAGTTGTCCGGGCCGGTTACGTAAGCGCGGAGCGAGAGGGAGAAGCTTCCGATGGCCTACTTCGCGCATCTCTCACCCACGCGCTTATCTCTCTCTCGTTCGTTCCCGCCGAATCGTCGCTCTCTCTTTTTTTGTTTTTTTTTTGCAGCCCCGCGGCTGAAATACGTCCTCCGGTGCGTGCGCTGCCAACGTCGATTTGGCGGTGCACCCGCGACGGAATGGAAAAGAAAAGAAGAAAAAGTGGCACCGACGGTATTCCCCCGGGGCCGGGCCCGCTCTTTTTGCCATTAAATCAACAGTAAGCTCAGCCTTCGGCATGTCAAATTGTCGCGGCTCTATGATCCTCTCTATCGCGTCATTTTGAAAGCGCGTCACGTGCCCTGGTGGCGATTCTTACGATCCTGAAGGCCGAGGTTAACTTTCAGCAAGCGATGCAAGCCAGTCACCCGCACACGCACGCACGCACGCAAACAGAGGCAGACAAGTGTATACATAGCTCAAGGGAGAACGGGGTATCGAGTGAGGCATTCAATCAGCACACTCGCTCGTCGCGGCGGACTCGGCATCACAGCCAGGCGTTTACGACAAGCATCGGCGGGACGGAAAGACTGGTGGGTGTGTATAGGCGGCAGTCGCAGTCTCCCGGGTGTCAACTGGCACTCGGCGCGCGAGGACTTGTTGAGCGACGGTCGGCTACGATGACATCGATCGCGGACGTGCATCGCGACGGGCCTCGCCCACTCGCACCGCTACCCCCCCGCGGTCCCGAGCAGCCTCGTCGCGGTCCCATCGCGATCGGCGTATGAACGTGAGCGACGCGCGGCCGCGTCGTTACCTGGTTTGCGAAAAGTCATGAACATGAAATCCCCGGCGGCGCCCAGGCCGCTCCAGTCCGACGATCTTCCCGCTGAGGCTCTCTTCCGGTCGGCTGCTGCTGCTGCTGCTGGCTGCCGATCTTCCGGTGACGACGCCGATGGGCACTCGGTGCTGCTGCTCGCCGGCCGCTCACTTTCGAAATTGGCGCGTGCGCGGATCGGCCCGGCGCTCGGTGCCGATCTCCGGGGAGGCGCTGGCGTCGGCGATCGGCCTCGCCTCCGCAACTCGCGATCGCGACTCCTCTTCCTCCCTTATCTCTCTCTCTCCCTTTCCCTCGTCCGCTCGATCCGTGCGTGGGCTGAGGTACAACTGCTGGATTAGCTCCGCTGGCGGCGGGCGCAGGTGCGCGCTGCTGCTGCTGCTGCGAGCGACTGAGAGGCGGCCGCGCGGCTGCAGTGAGGTCGGCTGCTGCTGCTGCACCGCGGAAACATCCCCCCGTAATGAATGCAGCGGGCATGTGCGAGGGATTTTATGCGCGGGGGCCACCCTCCGCTGCGCACTGGCTCGCGGCGCCCGCGGCGCAGCCGCCCTCTCTCTCTCTCCCTCGCTCCTCCCGCCGGCGTGTAACCCCTTCCCTGGCCGAGTACAGCGCCGCGGCCGCCCTCCCCGCCGGCGGCGCTGCAGCAAAACCGCCCCCGCCCGCTCCCTTCGGCGGCGGCGGGGCCACGTTGGCGCGACTCGTCCGGCCGTGGCGCGCGGCGCCGCCGCGAGTTACGAGCGCTGCGGCCCCGCGGAAAACACCCTTGCCGACCAATCGCTCGGCGCGCCCCCACCTCCCGCCGAGCCCGGATAGAGGGAGCGAGAGGCCGGGAGGCGGCCGAGCCGGGCCGCCGCGAGTACAGCGCGCCCAGCCGCCAGGATTCGGCGTACATCAGCGCCGCGACGAGCGAGCGGTGCCGCGGAGAGCCCGGGACGACGGCGGCGGGGGGGAGGTGTCGCGAGATCGCCGGGGGTGGAGGTGGAGGTGGACGGGGGAGGGGGTTGCCTCCACCCTCCCGGGGGGGAAGGAGTTGAAGGGCAACGTCGGGGTGAACGTTTTTCAGGGCCGAGGACGAGTGACGAGGACGCGAGTGGCTGTAAGCTAAGGGAGTGCACCTGTAGCTCTCGAGTGTGCTTTCGGGGGATGACTCGGCGGGATGTGTCGGCAGGATACTATCGGTTGGTTGCGATTCTTTTTTTAAACTTGTTGATTTTTCTTTTGTCGTGATTCAGTAAAAAAAGTTCATTGTGCGATGTATTGTAAAATTTCAGTTTTAACGGCGTGTCCTGCTGGTGGGTCGAGCATATGTCACGGTGTGCACTGGAGATTTATCTTCAATACGATCCCAAACGTAAGTATTATTTTTGACATTTGTAAGGTATGAAATAAAGTATTTTATTACAGATCGTTTTTTAAATGTATAGCAAATTTGAACTGAAATTGTTACGTGATTATATAAGTTTTTTTAAGTGATACAAAAATTAAGTAGTAGTTGAGTCAATGAATAGTCAGACAGCCAACCGTTTTTACCTCGCTTCGTAATATCGGTATTTGTTTTGCGTTGGAAATAAAAGAAAGGTCTTCTATTCACAAAGGACACTTATTTTAAATAATTGTTTGAAAATTATTTATTCAATATATTTAAAATATTCATAAGCATATTACAATAGTTTACTTAAATTGCTAGTATTTTCAAAAATACCGTCAAAGTACGCACAAAACTGTCGTTACATTTCCTATGTGTTAAAGTACAACAATTTAATTAATAACAATAAATAATTATTTAAAAAACTTTATAATTATTTTAAAAAAATTTTTACCATAATATTGCTAATTTCCTTACCTCCGCTTCTCTTTCTTCTAAATTTAAATTAGTGAAAAATTAGTGAAAATTACTTCACTAATCCCTAAAAAGTGTAAGTTTTTTCAACTCTAATTTTTCCCTTTAGTTACCAATGCACCAACATCGCGTCCCCTCGAAAATTCATTTTCAAAATTCCAACCAGCACATCGTACTCCACCCCTCTTCTCTGAAACCTCCAATTAACGCTGCGCACTCCTCTATGCACCCCTAAAAAGAGGACGCGAGCTCGTCTCCCGGCGTTTTCCTCGTAAAAGGAGTCACAGGGACAGATAAAGAGCGAGAGCTTCCGCCTCGCGCCGTGTAAAATGCGCGCGAGTGTAACGCATCTCCGTGCGGCCCGAGAGCCGGCGCGATTGTGTGTTTAAGCAGAAAATTACGGGGGATGCGTTTAACGAGGCCCGCCCCCCTTCCCTCCGGGCGAGTCCGCGCGCTAATCTCGGCCTCGGCGGGCTAACTCGAAAATTGCGATTCCCTTACGCCATTATCAAGTTGAAGCCGCGGCGGCTCTAATTGGCTTGCCGCGGAAAAGTCGCGCGGCCCCGACGGCGCGCCTTCGCGAAACCGATCCGTCCTGCCGGGACGGGATGCCCGCCGTGCGACGGCTGGCGCGCGTTGGGAAACGAAATATTTCTCGGCGTGGATTTCTCTCGGTGAAAATAAGGAAAAGCTGGTGGGAGGGGTTGCTCTTTTGACTTTTTGTATCTTTGAGTCGTTTTCAAATTTACGAGTTGTAAATATAAATATATGGTACGTGGATTTTTAATTCTATGCGTCTTTTTGAATGTAATTACTTTTCTCTCTAAAATTGAATTACTTAAATTAGTAGAAATTACTCCACTAATCACCAAATAATGGGTTGTTTTCGCTAGTTTTTAGTAAAATTTCATTGTAGTTGTGATGGATTTTCACTAATTCACGTTTGGATAGTACATTGTTTTTTTCAAGTATCACTATTGGATAGTAAATTGTTTTTTTCAAGTGTATACCTTCCTATTTAATCACATATTTCATCGCAATTGATAGTAACAATAATAATTATTAATCTTTGAATACCTGAATTTTCTTGTCATTTTAAGTAAAGCTAAAATAAATAATTTTATCTTTTATAACGTAACATTATAAAAATAAAAATATTTAAATTTCAAATGTTATATTATAGTATATTGATTATATTCGATTATTGAAATCGTTTTTTCTATTTTTACTATAGTCGACTGTTTGACACAGGTTTGTTCATTTTCATTTTTTGAAAATATTCGATTTGTTTTTACGGGGTAACAATGTAAATCTATTTCTTTACACAGTTTTCCCCAATTAGACGACCAGCTTTATAATTAAAATTCAAATAGTGTAGGTAGGAATTTATTGCAAGTTTTAAAGTAAAAACCCCTTAAATCGACTACACAGGTGTCAGATTTACACTTGAAGACTAGATTCAAGCTAACTCCTTCGAATAAAGTGAAATACAGTGACTTTTTCACTCAAAAGTAAAGAGAAAGGATATACCACAACCTACAACATCCTACTGTACCAGAGTGAAATTAAGTCACTCTACAGTAATTATTTCACTCCACAAGAGTAACTTTAAAATTCGTCTCTATTAATAAATTCACTTTAGACTTATACTCCAAAATAAGAGTAAAATTTCACTCTATCCCTTTTACCGTGAAAAAGAAATCTTAAAAAAATCCACAGGCAACGATGATTACAGACGGAATTCGATCAACGCGCCGTTCGCCCGAATACCTTATCCCGCCGTGATACCCCGGCGGCCTCGCCTCGGCTCCCCATCGCATCATCGGCCGGGCAATATCGCGGGCTCGTTAGCGCGCCGGAATCATCGCGGCGCGTCGCTTTTATTTAATTTCGCGACTTGAACTACGGCCGGCGGGGAGAAAACGCGGAAGGAGCGGCGCCGAAAAAGCACCGGCGGATTAATAATTGAGTGGGCCGGCGAAAATCGCGCGGGGGGATACCCGAGAGCCACTCGATCGCCGTTCGGCCGCGGAATTTCGCCGGCCGAGTGCCGCTCGGCCAAATTAACGCGCGGCGCTACGCTGATGATTTTCCCGGATGCGCCGATTTTTTTTTTATTATTATTTGTTCGCTTTCTTTTTTTAAAGTATTTTCGAGTAATTGATATATTGATAATTTTCGCGTCCAGCGTCGAGTGCGCTTCCGTCTGCCGTTTCGGCTGGATGTTCGACATTTTTTTGCTTGGCTATTCATCGACGGTGAATAAAGTTAAAAAAAAGAAGATTTAATGGAATATTTTTTTTTTTAGAGGAACATTTTTCGCGAGTGCATCGCTTCGTTTATGCGTGCGCGTGGAATTTATTGAGTTACGGGATAATGAAGGAATACTTCGGTACCAGCTGCCAGGTTTTTTTTTTTAGCAACGTCGCGAAGTGATTTAGTGTTTAATTGTGATAAATGCATCGGTAATTTGAGTTTTTGTTTGAAGCTTGTGAGTTGTTGAAATGTTACGACCACATTTATTATCCGGAAATAAATTTTGTCCGTATTCTTAAAGTTTATTTCAATTTTTTGTTACAAAATATATTAAATTGATAATTTTTTTTTTAAATGTATGTATCACGAATCTGCTGAAACTAGACTTTCAAATAAATTTCATTTTTATACTTTATGAAAATGTAGAAATAATACTGAACAAAAAATTATTGTTACTAAAGAAATCTTACTTGATTCAAGTAAGATTTACTTAAATTAAAGTAATATTTACTTGAATCAACTGAAATTTACTTAAATCAAGTAAAATTTATTTAATAACAATAAGCTTTTTTCAGTGAAAAAACAAAGGTATCTAAAAAGAATTGTGTCTAAAGCAGTCAATTTGAAATCAGTCATAAATTTATTTTTACTATTATAACTATAGTTTTAAATTCAAAATGCACTGTACTGTTTTTTGTTTCTTTTCATTTTATTATGTACTTTATGTACACATCTATGCAAGTTACTAATGACAATTAGCAGTTGATTCGACAATAAAATATTATCATAATACAAAATTGGAGTAGTTACGAATAATTTTAAGAATTGAAATAATGAACTTCCTGCTGTTAAGCAGAACAAATTTCAAAAGAGCCAAGTTCGGCAATAAGACTGTACAATTTAGGACCTCCTTTGCTCCCGCAATTTTCATTAGATCCGAAGTAAGCCAGAGTAAGGGCGGAATGACCTAGGAGTGTGTTTACGTGCCCTCTCAGCAGAATTTAAGGAATCTAAGTGTTTTCGCATTCACCATTCTTATCTGCTGTTTATCCTCGCGTCTGCCCTTTTTTCTCATTTTACCAACTACCGCAAATTTTTATTTGAATATTTAAACATTCAGATTATTCACGAAAGAAGAACAACTGTTACCCTTCCTCGAAGCAGAATAAAAGTAAAGGTAAAAAGTTTAACTTCATAATTGTCGTGTACACTTCGTCGAAAGAAACATTAGACAAGTCGGAAAAGTAATTTACCTTCTAAACCATTTTTCTCATCGCGTTGCATAACTTTTGCATTACTATTTATTTAGATTTCTATATCGGAATTAAAATTTGGATTAAAATTAACGGGCGTCTAGTTATTATACAATGCACGCGCCCAATTAACACTGATCTGCACTGTAACGAGGCTCGCGTGTACATTCTGCAAATTAGCTTATCGCCTTAGCGCGAAGGTGATAAATTATATCAATGCACTCTCGCAGTGAAGAAAGCCTCGTTAATTTGTCACTTAAAATTTATTAACGAAAGCGTATCCACCTCGCCTCCGCTGCAGCGGTCCGGTAAATAAATAAGCGACGCGCGTTCCGGCCTCTCAAAAATAATCTCCACTTTCCCCTTAAAATTAGCCCTCCCTTCTACACATGGACATACGATAACCCACGTTTAGACGTTTACTTCGAGGCGCGATTCAAAGTGCCAATTGAAAAGCAACACTTTTACGTAGCGAAATTGCGCGACGCGAGAGCGAGTGCTGCTTTGTTTTCAAAGTTTGCGCTTATTTATGGCGGGTCACGAAGTTTATTCAGCGAAACATTGGGGGGAAAAAAAGTCAATTCGCCTAGACATACGCTGTTTAACTTGACCCTCTCGCGCATTTGCATCTCTGCGTTACACGCGAGCGTGTAAATATGCATGCGATCCGCTCAAAGTTTTCCTCGCTTGTTACATAGTTCCTCTCGCGCGTTTAGCCTCTAAATGCACAAAACAATACTCGCGCGGCTAATGGCCGTCTCTCACCTTCTTTTTCGTGTTTGAGTTACGTGATTTATTTCATTTTATTTTATTTATTCGACGGGAACTAATTTCTTGAATTGTATGCGACGATAACCCAAGGTAGTGGACCAAAATACGTATACATGCGACAATAGTTGTTAAAAAAAAAATCTTGCAATAGTTGATCTAAAGTTACTTTTGAAGAAAAATACAGAATTGAATTGAAAAATATATCACACACAAGTTTATTCCAGCTTATCCTTAGCTTAAATATAGTAGTAGTACGTGGAGTAGTATGTATATTTGCAACTTTTATTTAATGCTCTTATGTACCCTACTTTATAAGTATAAGATCTGTGAAAAGATTTGCAACATCAGGATGTGTACAATCAGCTTTTAAGAATTAGCAGACGCACGTTATACTATATAAGTGTTTTGTAACATTTGTAATTAGTTATGCTCGGAACTGTTGAAATAAACTTAAAATTTAAACGCTACACGTCCCAAAAAACGATGTTAAATATCTTAAATATGTTTTTCTGAATAATTAATCTGGGATGACACATAATATAAAATTAACATATCGTACGTGTAATAAAATAGGGACATAAAAATTTTAATAAAAACCAAAATTTACAGTCTAATTTTTATGATAAAAGATAAGTTTAATGATATTGTAAAAAATAAAAGGATTACTAACAATTTTTTTAAAATATTTAAAAAAGTACACATACTTTTAAAAAAACTTCCCTTTTGAAAAATACAATGTGTATGTAATCACGTATATTTATTTACCTATGATGCATTACAACTTTTGATATTAGAAAATATGTTTAAAAACTTTCGCGTTTTTAAATGCTTCTCAATATTTTATCAGTGTTTTTTTAAGAGAGGATTCTTACGACTCCCATACACAGAGACATACTCAAGACGACAGCTATAACATTAGGCGCACGTCAATATAAATAAGACTAGAGTTTTGCAGCGTTTAATTTTTACAACAAAAAATAAAGTTAACGATATCACAAACAACAAATACATTTTTAACCATTTCTCTTTAAAGGCACAAATAGTGTTGCAAAAGCTTTTGGACTCCGCGGTATCAGAGAGTATCAAAAGTTTATTTAATAAAGCCTCCCTTTTGAAAATACTCTTAGCGCTCCCTTACACAGAGACACACTGAGGAATCGCTTTTCCGCGGTAAGAAGCGCCGCCTCGGCGCCGGGAGATTTGCCGGCGCGCGTAAAGGAAACGCGCCCGATGCCTCGCCTCAAAGTTGCGTTTTCACCTGTCAGCGCGGCAGCTTAGCGGCGAAGAAGGCTTCCTCCTGTACCCGCCTCGGCGCGAATTTTTTTTTTATCGAGAGAGAGAGAGAGAGAGAGAGAGAGAGAGAGGAAAGAGCGGAGAGGGATCGAGCTCGACTCTGTAAATAAGCGATTTATCTATTTCGATGTAATTAAACCGGTTCCCGCTTCTTTGCTTTGTGCGATGGATTATTAACGATCCTTACATCTTGCGTTTATTTTTTTTTTGCTTAAAGCTTATTATTTCGTCTGAAGATTGCGGAGTGCTGATTTTGATAGTGAAGAGGTTGAACATTTTTTTCTTAAATTATAGTTTGTTATAAGTTAATATTTAGTTTGTTACAGTCGCGAAGATTTTATAAGGAATTTTTTTCCTCTGGAAGAAGTAATGTATTTACAAAGAACAATCGGTAAGGAAACCCTTTAACGATTCGTTTTACCTTAAGAAAACATGTAAAATTTTTTAATTAGTTTGTTCTACGTAACTACCTTAGAAAACATTCGGTTTTCCAATATTTCTTTTCCTACGTTTTTTGTAATGAAATGAAAAATTGGAAAGCATATACACTTTTCCCAATTTATCCACAACTGTACTAAAATTGGCAAACAAAAATTTAACATTACTCAAGAATGATGGGTATGTTGCATAGCACGTAAAAAGCAGAGTAAGCAATAAGTTGTCGAAAAATAGATTAAAATAGCCTTTTTTTAAAATTAAAGTAGACTTTTTTTAAAAAATTAATCAAATTTTTTCCCAATTTTATCATTTCCGCGGTGTTAAATCAAAATCAGTTTGCCTGTCCCACCCGATCCAGTTCTCCGCCACCTACATTAAATCCGAAGTAGATTCAGACATTCCCCGCAAGACACAGCTCCTTATTCAAAAGACCTTTTTTCCTTTTAATTTTCCCCTTCATACATCAAAGAGCGCGCTCAAGACGGCATTTATCTCCCTTGGAAATCTACTTCCATTGTCGCAATATTCCACGTCCCTTAAAAAAAAATAAAAAGAAAAATTGCGCTCTTTAAAAGTTCACGACGGTAAACTGCAAAAAAAAAAAAGTGGAAAAGAAGAAGGCGACTCGAAACCGGCGTAACGCGCGGCGGAGCCCCGCGTGGATTCGCAATGAAATAAATGTTCTCGAAAGGCAAATATCCTCGAAGAGAGCCCCGGCTGAGCGGGGAAAATTTTTATTCCGCGGAGCGGAGGGCCGGGGCGAGAGCAAACTCGCGGCTGCGCTCGCGCTGAATTATGAAAAAGCCCGGGCTCTCTTCATTTAATCGGCGCGCAAACGCCCCGCCGTGTTCCCCCCCGCCGCCCGGCGCGCTCTCGATCGAAAATTGACGGCCGCGCGCGCGCGCGCGCAGGTGAAGGAGCTTGCGAATCCAGAAAGTTCGCCGTGTGCTCCTCCGAGCTTGGCTTCGAGGTGCACCTTTTTTTTCAATGTTTAATTCGAGCTCGTTTTTAGCGACTTTATTTAACTGGTTTATTATTAAAAATTTGGGGGTTGTGATATTTTTGATGTAGATTAAAACAGTTGATGTAGAAATTGTTGGTTTCTGGCATGGAATTATATTTGCAGAGAGAAATTTAGAGCGAAAATTCCGATTTGATGGTAATCATGAACTTTTATTAAAGTTTACCGTGGACTTTTACCTTCATTTATTCATAATCCTCATTTGTTTTTAAATAAAAGAAATCTATTAACTTATCTAGTAAAACAACTTGGCAGAAAATAACCCAACCAAAATGACAGGTATTAAGAATGCCAAAAGAATACCAATTCTTTTTTTTAAGCCGATGAATGACAAAAATTTAATAACCAAGCGTTGGCTATCGGTTGCTGTACTGCGTCGATAATTAAAAATAACCTCAGTTAGAAGCACAAGTTTACTGATTTAAATTTATTTGTGTCAGCAATGCGTAGTATATTTATGTGGTTTTTTATACCACATGAATAATACAACTGTTAATATTTTATTTGAATCATAAAATACGTATAATTGTCTTTTTTCGTCGACCAACCGCAACCGTTGTGCCATGACGAAAGTGGTATTTTAGCCAATCATTGGTTAAACGGTTGGTTAAACCTTCATAATTTGGCGAACGAATGACAAACTGATGGTTACAATTTCTACCAGGATGGACAGAACTAAATTATGAGTCATAATAGTGTGTTATACTATTATAAAATACTTAAGTAATTCAAATTTAAATTACATTTTAGTATATTTAACTTTTGATTTTCTATTGTTCATTATTAAACACAATTTATTGATAATCATTTCAAACCTTATTAATGAATCAATTACACCAATAAATCTAGATATAAATAAAAATTGAGCGATATAAAAAAATGCATTTACTGCATTTATTTTCGAACGCCTTCCAGTATCAATTTCATTCGTTTGGCCTCTCATTACGTATTTTTCCTCTTTACAGAGTCAATTAGCGCAGACGGATGGAGGAAAAAAGAGGCGAATTAGCCACCGGCTGCGTTACACTGACGCATCAGCTGTAATTTGGCGACGGCCAAGCCGATTGACAAGGCGGGCAGAGGACAACCCCGCGGAGAAACTAATGGATTGTGTGTGTACCTCTATTTGCCAGTCACCCTTTTCCCGTGGCGAAACTTCGTTAGCCCAGCGCCGGCCGCAAGAGTTTCGAATTTCCAGCTAATGCCGCGCGGAATTAAGTTTTAGGTAAAAATAAATTCATCGAGCTTCCATTGCATCCACTGTTTATTTTAGCCATTTCACGCGTACATTGAAAATGTGATTCTAATCTACTGTAACCGTACCAATTCAATTGTAACGGATGAAATATTTTGTATCAAATAAAAACGAAACTGTGCAGATTCACGAAAAATACTTGCAAAGATCATTCGCAAAAACTTTTTCGAGGATAAACGACACACCTGCGCAGAGAATACCTAGAAAGTAAAAATAAATAGCAAATTTTATATCGTCGCTGCTGATTATCCTAAATATGCCCTTAGCAATCGACTTCGCTCGAGCAGTACAATGTCTGAACATCATCGTATCGAACAAGTACTTAGCGATCCCCTGCTCGAACAACCTCTGATAAACCTGCTTGACTCGCCGTTGCAAGGGGAAGTCGTCCTTGTACGTGACGACGAAATACTTGTCGAAAGCGCGATCCTTCGAGATCCTGATCGAGTCGTTGTCGAACAGGCAGCACTGGACGTAGCTGCAGTCCCCGGCGAACGCGATCCTCTTGTCTCGACTCATCAGGCCGACGACATACTCCAGATTCGTGGCGTTGAAAAATTGCTTGTAAACGGCAGTCCCGCGGAAGAACTGCTTGTCGTAGTCGAACACGTAAATTTTGTATCCGTTGGTGATCAGGTCTTCCCAGCTCTCGATGTTCACGCTGCGGACGTGCGAGGACGACAGCAGCGAGGACAGCCGACTCTGGAAGAAAAAACTCAGATTCATGAGCAGATAAGCCAGCAGAATGCAGATCGTCTTGTCGAAGCGTATCTTGGTTTTCCACAGCATCGACGTGCCAACCAAGGCTCGCAGGAAGTCTAAAGCCACTTCGTCGAATGGCATTTTAAAGACGCAGGTAAGGATTAATAAAATCACGGTGATAGACCCAGCTTCTGCTAGTATAAGTTTTGAGTTTATTATACTCATCATGTGCTGGGAGTAAGTGACGTATTCTTTGGCGGTGACGTAGCAGACGGATGACGTCACGAACAAGTTCAACTCGTAGCGCCAGATTTCCCTTTGAGCGTCCATTATGGCATTCATGTCGTAGGTTCCGCCTAAGATATTGGCTAAGGTTTTAGAAGCGTGTCCATCATCATCTATACTTCCAACTCCTTCAACCAGTCCAATACTGATGGTGGCATTCAAAAACTTCCAGACGATGTCCAACGAATTTGCCGCGAATCCAAACCTCGTATTATTTAATTCCACAATTGTGTCTGATTTAATGAATTTTTTCAAGTAGGAGAATTTAATCGTGTGATCAACCAATATCCGTGTCCTGTCGAAATTCAATTGCGCGCAAGTGCTCGTATCTGTTGGGGGAAAAATATTGGCTGTGAACGTAGAATTTAAACAGTGCAGTAGGTTAATTACCGTTAAAATAGAAAGTCCTTCTAAAAAGTGTCATCTGTCCACTTCCATATTTATAGCGATCAACTTCCTTCCATGCCAACGGAGCGTAGGGGTTGTACGGATTGAATGTGTACATGTAAACTTTTGAATATTCAGGCTGACATATCAAAACGACAGACAGAATATTGAATTCCCAAGCAGTGTTGAGGTACTCGATTGCATCTTTGCACTTATTTTCACTTCTTGTATTTTCGATGATGAAAAAACCACTGGCATTCCACCATATCGACGACTTTAATTTGAGCAGTGCTGTTTTAAATAAGGCTAAGTCCACTTCGACGAGAGCGAATCTTTTAGCAGGATAAGGTTTGAACATTGTGCTTGATGAATTCAATGTGTATTTTTTATTATTAATTACATACTTATTTGCAGTTTCTGTTTTTTCAATCCCTACTAATACTACTTCTTGAAATTGTCAGAAACAGTCATTTTGATGGTTCTTTTGTATAACCACGACAATAGGTTCAGCTTTTTTGGGAAAGCAATGACCGTAGATATATTTGAACTAAAAAGAGTAATATTATAAGTAATATGATAAGTAATATTATGGAAATATGTTCAACTAATTTCTTACCAATTGCAAACCATTATTAGGGTAACAATCACGTAACATACACACTTCATTATTCTGCAGCTTTCCCAAGCATAGCGTAAATACCTGGTATATTACGTATATTTGTAGTCCAAGTGTGACATGTGGTTTCATTTACACTAAAAAGTTTGTTCCAGTAGATAATTGATTATTTCATTAATAATAAAAATATTTTACCTTTTTAATATATCACAGATACGTTTTTAAAATCGAGAAAGAATTGAATTATTTCACTGCAATATGCAACACGAATTTGAAAATTCCTTTTGAAAAGAAGGCAACACATCTGTATTCTGCAGAGTTGACGCGTGAAATGATTGTTACCACCGGACATTTGCGTGTCTTACATGTTATTGACGCATCCATTATACATACTCGAAACAAGATGCTTATCGCCAAAGTATAATGATTCTCAAATAATTAAAAATACTATATTTTTAAAGTAATTTAAAGTAGCTAAACTATTTCTACTTGGCATTTAAACCATAAATAAATAATATTTAAACTATTACTTTTTAAAAAGTTATTACGAGAAATTGTAAGAAAAAGTAAATCAATATTATAGAGTATAGGGCAAAGTGGAAAGGGCGAGTCACGTACATCCAACTGAATTAATTTTTTTCGGGACATACTTTCTAGGTTCTTTTTAATCAAGAGTATTTTAATTTTGCAAATCAATTTAGCAGCATTCATTTCATGTTTTATTTACAAATTCACATCGTTTTTAGAGATTGACTCATGGTCAGACTTATTGGATTTTCTGTCGTTTACCAGTCACGGCTTGTCGCAATGCATTAGAAAGTCTTCTCTTTAGGTAAGCATAACAATTTTCCGAAATAATTGGTCATCCTTGATGACTGATAGTATCTAATCGGGCCCTACGTAGTCGCTTGTGCACGCACTTTTATCTTTTTCCATTAGCTTACAACAGTTTTTTGTTTGATCAATTTTGATATGTTATTATTTAAAGTAAGGTTCTTGTTTTTTTCCATGTAATCGACAAATAAATCACTGATCAATAAACGTCGCGTTAGCAAGAAAACACGGAAAGCTTATAAATCAAGAAACTGCTCTGTATTATGTTGAATTTTTTGGATTAAAAAATGTAGGTTTAAAAAAACTTTTTTATAACAGTTTCAACAAAAAATATAAAAATAGCACATGCACTACCAGCTGCATAAAAGTACGAAGCGTATTTTATGTCCCCCATATCAATTATTTTAAAATTTCGAGAAGGCACGCCAGTAGACGTGTTCTGGTATTTATCCAGCCACTTATTCCATAAATATGTAGGAATTCCTTGTTGATACAACCATGAGTAAATTTGAGATAGTCTCTTGCGTAACGGAAAATCTTCCCGGTGGACTATTACATTGTACCTGTGCAAGCCCTCGTTTTGTGATACCCTAATAGAACTATTTTCATGAAGATTCGCCTTGCCCCAGTTGCAATCATACGCGCAAGCCACTTTTTTATTATTATTTCGCAGTAGATTCAGACACTCTTCGCGTCTACCAATCTTGATAACTTTGTCCTGAACAGGTGTATTAAAAAAGTACTGACTGTAGTAACGAGTTGCATATATATTAAATTTGTGATCGAGCAAATCTTCCGCAGTTGCGATTCTGATGTCGTGGGTAGGCAAATGTGAGAGAAATGAAGTCAAGTGACTTTGCAGGTGAGAATTGAAAGTCATGAAAAGCAAGACGTTACTCAAGAAAGCAATTTTTTCCATTTCCTTTTTCGGTCGCCAGAGCATCGAAGTCCCGGTCAATGCACGCAACAAATTTAAAGTCAATAAACAAAAATTCGTTTTAAAAAAGTAAGCTATTAAGACTGAACTCAACGAAAAATATCCTAATATTACAACGCTGAAAGGGGATGTTATTAAGCTAAGCACGTGTTCAGCGATGGTGATCTGTTCCTTGCGAGTTGCGTAGCAGGTACTGGATTGAATGAAAAGGTTGAGTTCGTGACGCCATATGTCCCGTGAATAGTCGGAAAGCGTGTTCATATCAATTTTACCAGATAAAATTTCGTCCAACGCTTCTGTAGCGACACCGTCCTCATTCAACATACCACTTCGCAAACCACAATTAACAATAAGTCTGATCGAAGCGTTGAGCTTCGTCCACATTGCTTCGAAGATTTGTCCAGAAAAACCTTCCATTTTATAAGGAGTTTTCTTTTCTGGTGCGTATTGAAAATGTGCGATGCGCAATTTTATCACATAGTCAGATAGAATTCGAGTTTTATCGAAATCCAAATTTCTGTAGACGTTTGATAAATCTGAAAATTATAAACGATTGAGGATAGGTCAACAATGAAAAATTTTAGTGGATAAAATTACCATTGCTATTGTAAGGTCTTCTAAACACTGTTAAATAACCATTGGTTTGCTTATATTTATCGATTTTTATCCACTCGCTTGGTGCATGAGAATTAAAAGGATTGTACGTGTACATGTAAATGTTTGAATCGTTATCTTTGCAAATGAATATTGAAGACAATATATTAAACTCCCAAACGGTAATCATGTACTTAACATTACTTTCACAAGTGTTTTTGTTCAATGTGTTTTCCACGATGAACATCCCATTCGAATTCCACCAAACAGAATTTTTTAATTTATGCAACGATAGTTTCAAGGATAACAAATCCAATTCTAAGAAAATGAATTTCTCTAGAGCAAGAGATTTAAAAGATTGGCTTAAGGGATCTAATTTGTATCGTCTTTTTGAACTTGAGTAGTTTTGTAAAGAGTCTATCTTCTCTAGTCCAATTTGAACTAATGGTCTTAAATTGTCTTCCTTGTTCAGCATCCGAGATATATGATGTCTATTATTTTCATTTGTAATAACAACAACTGGTTCTAGCTTTTGAGGAAAACCACTTGTGATGACTTTAAACTGATAAAACATAGTGAATTTGAATAATGTCATTAAAGTTGAAAGTCGTAATTTACAATTAGATAAAAAATTCTTACAGAATGAATGTCGCCACTTTGGGACTGCCTCATTTCATTACCTTTTTGCAACGATCCTCTACATAAATTGATAACTACAATAACTAAATAAATACGAAAGAATATAAACATGTTATACTTCATTTATTACAAGATTTGTGCAGATTTTTTTAATTCGGTTTTTACGTAAGCCATTTCCTTGCGAACTAAAACGTCGACGCCGAAGTCGTAGATTTCACATTTATGACCACTTACGTCAATATTTAATTCGTCACATTTTCGTTGCTTTATTCGAAAAGCTATTTTTGCATGTAATAGTGTGTAATGGCTTCTACAATAGATACTGAAAAGAATGAATACAATACGATGACTGCTCATTAACGATTTGATTATCGAATACAATAAATTATTCTTAAACAATTACAGAAATATTGGAACTAAGTTCCTTATTGCGGGCTTGTTTTTTCTGAAACTGGTGAATATTGGTTTTCAATATTGTTAACTTAGCTGTTACATTGGGAGTTAACGTTTATTTATTAAATAAAATGGTTTTGACTATCATATTTATTAAGAGTAAGCATCACCTACATTTGTACAACTTGATATTTCATTTATTATGATTAAAAAATCTAAATTGTAAATAAAACCTCATAAAACCTAATGAAAAGATTTGTTAATTTGACTTGCAAATACGTGTTCCTATTCCGAAATGATAAAGCACATTAATATATAGTTCAGAAATTTCTTTAAAACAAATTTAAAAGCTTTTCTAAATCAAATCTTTCAATCACACAAAATCTGCAAGATTCTCAGCCTCAGTGGAATGAACGCAATGAGTGATCATACGACTCTTACACCCCAAGCTGAAACAGTAGACGCCACCTTTAAGTTCGGTAAAGTGTATCACCGGATCCAGCAGGTAACTCTCGCATTCGTAGAGGTAAGATTCAGATCGGCTGATCCTGGCCCCGTCCCCGAGGCGCCTCACGTAGGTCATGATCTGACCCGGTGTTATACCCAGTAACAAGGAGCTGCCGTCCGCCAGATTGTAAAGATGACGACCTAAGAATGAGTGCGATGGGCCAATGGTTGTATTTGCTTTGATCTTCAGGCGAGCATCCAATTTAATACACTGCAGGAGCGATTGGTCCGGCTTGTCCACTTGCGAGCACACGCCCACTTCGCCATTCAATACCGAATGGGCCAGAATGACCCCGGGTACTTTCAGTTCCTTCGTAGTTTTTAGGTTCGAGTCCAGAGAGACAACTAATGATTTTGCTTTAGAAGTGAAGATGTAACCCGATGCTGGATCGAATTCAGTCAGAGGATGGACGTCCAAGAGATCAATGTTCAGGTTGTCTGTAGGAAAGTCGAAGTTGGTAGTACCTAAGGTATCGCCTGTGTCATTGAACCTAGGACAGTGAACACAAATTTTACATTTTATTTTTATAACGTGCAAAGAGATTTTATTTAACTACCTCCAAATGCAATTATTGAATTATTGATCAAACATAGGTATTTATTTTCTTAACTCACCTAATCATACAAATATTGCCTGGCGGGTTGCAGTGAAGTTCACTTTTAACGAACACATCAAATGTATTCTGATAAGGTATGATCTTTAAAGGTTTGTACGACTGTAAAATAACATTGTCAAAGGGCACCGAAAACTGACTACTTTTGCAATCATCCCATGGATCCAATACGTGGAATGTAACCTTAGGATTGGGATCGACGTCCGAACCCTTCCAACGGGTTTCCACGAAGGCTACTACAATTTTTTCGTTATCCAGAGCAGCTGCCGTTGGTGATCTTAAGTCTCGATCCCTTGGTACCGTAATTATTACCTCGCACACCTTACTATTGTTCTCTTTGGAGCTTTCTAGACGAATTGTGACGTTGGCGTTCACTTTTGGGTAAGACAAGTATACCAATTGATTTTGCGATTTGAGTACCGCTGGATCGTAGAATGAGCCATTCGTAATATGCGTGGCATTTAATATCGTGACATTGTGAAACGATGCGTCGACGGAAAATAGACATGCGAGAATAGCTAATGCAAGTTTTATACTATTCATGGCTAAAATAAAAGATAGTGTAGTAAGTAATTTATTTACATGAAATATCAAATACGTTCTATAATAAATTTATTTATTATGTGTAATCGACGTTTGTTTGTGTTCTTTTAATGGTTGTAAAATTCAATATATAATAATTTTGCTTGTTTATTCTGAACTTAAAATTGTAACCGGCAAGTCAATTCACGTGTACAATTTTTGCTGAACACCTCATGTACACTGAAATACATCATTATTAATGTTGCTTATTTACATCATTTGAACAAATTTTTAATTTAATCATAATTTATTATTAAACTCTGAAGATTGGCTAACTCACTTTGTATGTTGCAAATACAAACTTACTTTTTTGCTATTAGTTTGCTATTTTACTTTTTTGCTATTAGTTAGATTGAATTATTTTCATACTAGAATTGTGCACAAATTTTGGTTGTTGTTTCGATAGCTGCTGCTTTAACGATAAAACTTCGCCGACCCGACTTAGTCATGGTTTGAAACAAACTGCCGATGATGATAAACTTTCGCTGAGGCCCCGGTTTATCGACCGCTATTTTAATGCGGGAAAAAAAGATAAATACGAGGTCTGTTGTAAGAAGAAACGCTGTGTTATCCCGCATAGGCACATTTAATTACGACATGGTAAAAGGTCGGAATAACCCATCCAGTGAATTTGAAATAATTATTCAGAAAAAAATGGGACACCTTAATGGAATTCTTTACGCAATATGTCTACAGTCATCGTATATTACGTTTACAATTAAATAATATTCGGAATTAAATAATAGTTAAATAGATTTCAAGGACATTTATTAATGTTTTACAAACTCAATCTATAGTTAATAGTACAGTTACTTGAAACTGCAATAATTACTTTACAAATACGTATTGATTCGAGAAACAATTATTTCAATGGGTAATATAACAGCGAATAAATTAATGGTCAAATAGTCTTAAAATATCTTCATATCTCCGGACAATAATTCATATCTCGGACGAGCCCCCAAAATGTAACAAACTCCGATAAACAATTAAATGATGATTATATAAAAACCAACTTTATTATGAGCAAGGACAACAAACGTGTTGACAGAACCGAATCCAGACATAAACTAACTGATATATAACAATATACTATGTAAAATTATTTACCAAATGAATATCACGGATTGTAATATAACTCATATAATAATTTATCACCATTATTATTGAACAATTTACTAATACATAAGTAAATTTAGAAAAATTAAATAAGATATAATTGTTGAAAATTTTACCGCATGATGTACAACCGACAAGTTCTCAGTCTCCCAGTATACTATTTGTTTTAACAAAAGAAACTAGAATTATTTCAAAAGGTTGAAAATCAATACAGTAAATAACTTGTCTTTTTTATGTAATAATCAATGAACAAAACTTTTACAACTGTCATTAACAATAACAATACCTTCGAGTGGTTTGGAATTATCACAATTTTAGATGCAATGAAAACAAATTTATATTCCCGAACAACTACATCATAAATTCATAAAAATATTTTATTCTTTCTAATTACGGTATAAAAATTTATATTTTTTACGATTTAACAAAATTTCATTTTAAAGCTTTCACAATAAAATCTTTGATCCTAGGTCGGAATATGATTCTCGAATATTGGTTTAAAGTAGATCAATTTTTGTTATCACATTCACAAGAAAAATAAAAGTCATTATTTGTCATACTCATTTTATATTTGGATATTTAATAATTAAAAATGTATTTAACCTTGAACTATCTCATCTTCTTCTTATTGATAGTCATTTCTTATTTATTTTATGATAAAAAATGTTTCAGCATCTGTTCTATTAAAATGTATATTGAAGGTATGCTTCTATTTATCGTACTTCAGGCATTTAGTGAATACCGTCTGCGGATGTTCGCCGGTGTTAACGCCATCGTAAGCAACGAGGCAGTATCTTCCATCACGCATCTTGAAGTGTTGAAAATCATACTGCCAGCATGACACCGACTCAAATTCGAGATCGGAATCAACGTGACCATCGGCTCTGATTCTCTTGACGTACACATCACCAAAGGCGCCTTCACCATCGCCCAAAAAACAGCCTGCCTGATTAACCAACGCAACTACAGCACCGCCATCTGGAAGGTTTTGTACAAGATTCAGGAAGGTACTATCCTTTTCCGTGATTCTTTCGAGAGACTTGGTACTTCTTAAGTTAGAATCCAAAATTTGACAGTCGTGCGTGACATTTTCCCGTCCTAAACAACTGGAAGAGCTGCAGATGCGGATTTGGCCTAGATCGGTGGAGGCAGCTTGAAAGTGGCCATTGATCGGTTGTTCCTTCTGTACCTCGAACGTGGGACTTAGAATCTTCAAAAGACTGGTGCAGTTATCGAACTGCTGGGCAAGTAAATAACCGGAAATTCCGTTATCACCACCAATAGAACTAATACTGTACTCTTCTGGCAAGGGCAGAGGTTTATACGCAGTCTGTGGTAGATCAATCGGTGTTCCGTCGTCCTTAAAACGACACGGTGCGCATTCCTCGGATTTTGAAAAAATATCGAAACTGTCTTGGTACGGTATTACCGTGTTAATCTTATTCAGAGCAGAGTTTTCCTTCGCAACTTTCGTGACGGTCGTTGATGTACACTTGACAGGGTCGATGACAAATATTTTCCAGCGTCTCAATCCAGTTGTATCGAAGCCGTGGTTCCAGACTACAATCTTCCCGTTGCCGAGTGACGTTGCACCACCGAGTCTACTAAATGCCACATTAGTGTCTTCCTCCACCTTCACCTGGCAGGGTACGAAGTCAGGATCCGAAGAAGTCAAGCTGATGTCTGTAGAATTGGGGAGGGATACGTTCACCAGTCGATCGTTCGCTTTTACTACTCGGCCATTTAATAACTCGAATGTGCGAGATTCTGTGAAACCTTCCGCCGAAACTTGTAGGGTTATACACGAAGTCGTGATAAGTAAGAGTACCAAGTAGCTTTCTGAAAATGTTAATTCTTTGTAGTCGTAAGAATACGTTTAGTTAAATTTTATTTTCAAAAGGGTCTTGCATGAGATAATTTTATGAAATATTGTAATAGATATAACTCAAGTTTTAGTTAACTATTTTTATGCAATTTTTACTTTCTTTTCTTTTTCAGTTTTGTTACTCTGACATATGAAATACGTTTATCAGGTTTAATTAAACAAATTTAACGATAAAAAATGACATTTTTCCAGACTTTCAACAACTGTAGCTAAACAAACACTAGATTTCTTAAGCCTGACTGACCATCAAATTTATTTCTCGCTCAGTGTCTCGGTAAAATATTGAAGGTTAGTTACAAAAATTATTTATAGTCAATAGTTATATTTCAATTTAATAATTTTTACTTTGACAAAGATTTATTCAGTGTGCATAAAAAACTTTATTGCAAAAGAAAACAAATGAAAACACCTATCACAAGGTATACAAATTAACTTACGCGTCATTATGTACGGATGCTTAGTAAAAGACGTCGTTACACGGACTGCTTAAAAACTTTCTGTACGCGAGCTTATATAACCGTGAGCAAAGCCACTCCGGTAGCTATCTATTTATTCACTTATAAGACGCAATGGTGTGAACATCGAAAGATTAAACGAGTTTTGTAGAATATACAAAAAAAAAACTCATCTCTGAAGTCATGAAAAATAGCAGTGAATTCGAGACGGTAATTAAAAATACAGAATTTATTGATTGAAACCGTAATTTAAATAACATATATCATAATATATATAAACTATTTGGTATAAAAAAAAGATAAAAATATTTACGTCTTATAATTTTATTTTTTGTCTGACTTACTCTAACGAAATTGTTTCCATGAATATGCAACATATTTTGTAACCGCTTTTGCGAGATGACAGGGACGACTTCAGATGATCATCAAAATACAGCAACTTCGGTAAATATGTACTAATGGTTCGGTTAATTCAATTCCGATGATCGCTTAGGAATTATGTGTACATACAAAAAAGTGGCGGGGGATTAATTTATATTGACATATTTACAAAAGAAAGAAAAACATTTATTCAGCATACGCATTTTATATTTACATATTTAATATTCTGAATTATTTTTTTGATATTTATTTATTATTATTTTCGTTCATAACAGCTAACAATACTGAACTTACGTTATATTATTTTTTGCTTATATTTTTTTAATTACGCGTTATTAACTGCTCTTATCTTAAAAGTATTAAAATTGTTTATAAAAATTAAGGTCTAAGGAGGAATCAAACTCAAAGATATTAGTATTCAATCCTTTTTTGTAAATTTTCGGTGAAATTGGTATTCCAGAGATATAACACTCTTCTCACGAGTAAAATAACATTCTTAGTGTTTTAAATAACTCATTAATTATTATTTATAAATTATAATGTAACTGCATTAATTCAACGAATTTATTACATTATCAACAAAAAGGGTCAACTAACTTGGTAAGGAGTAAGCCCCGTTCTTTCGTATGAAATTACAAAATGATTCAATATATATTCAATTTACAAGTTGTCAAAATAAAGTAAAAAAATATTGTTTGCACAGTATAGCAGCGGTTTTGAACATTGCATGATTTGAAAATAACCTTCTCATTTATTTTCTACAATATGCATTATGCGCAATATATATTTATATATCTCTTTTTACTAATAAGTACTGCGTTAGTGAACGAAATTTATTTGACGAATCCACACCTGGTGTGCACAGTCTCATCGCATGATGCACTGATACAATGATTACCGTCAGGCATCTGAGAAACATGCAACCAATATATCTGGCAATTCACTTTGCCGAGCTCCGTGGTCGAGCTGAAGCTGCCGTCAGCAAAAATCCGTTGGCCGATTATTAGAGTGGCAGTACGGTTGTCGGCTTCAACCGTGTGCAGGAGAAGTGCTCCCCCTCCCGGCAGGTTTTCCAAAATCGTGTTGTCGCGCTTGCCTTGGCTCAAGTGTTCGTCTGAAAAGTAACTCATCGACAACGAACTCATCTTGTTTAGCCACTCGTCGTAGGTGGCGCAATGAAGCCAAAGTTCATTCGATTCGAAGCAGCAAACAGTCAAGTTAGAATGCGAGGTTGAGTAAATCAAAGGGCTCGAGTGATCCAGCAGGATGCTTCTTTCAGTTGTAAATTTCGAGTCCAGTCGCTTTATTGTTGTCGTGTTCAAATCAGGTCGTGAGTGCACGTAGAAGTATCCATAGGTAGGATCGTGTTTAAACACTGTGTGCACTCTGATTGAATTTGGTCGGTAGAATGGACCTGAATCTACATCTGAAACGTAGGATAAAAGATGAGAATATAACTAACTCTGGTACAATCAATGCATACAAATGATATAAAGCTGCTAATTAATTAAAAAGATACATCGTACCTGATATGACAGATATAACGGCGGATGAAGCAGGCTGACCATCATCGCCGTACCTGTACACGTATAAATTACGTGGTTCCTCTTCCGCCAGTCCTACAAGGAAGACATCGAAACTATCATCATAGCCTACAACGTCAACGACGTCTATAGGCAACGGATCAGAGTCACGGATTTTGAAATCAGCATATCTGCAGGCACTGGGTTCGACAATCTGAAAGCGCCACTCGGCTATGTGACGACTGGTCGTCAGTCGATAATTTAAGAGCCAGACGACGAGTTTCCCATTGGCAAGGCTGACGGCGCGGCGAGAGTAGCGCGCCGAGTAGGCCAGTTGCAGATTCGGCCGACATGCAGTTAGGTTAGCTGCCTCAAAACGCAGGGTGCGATTATGATCCGCCGCATCCAAAACGTGCACCAATCTACCACCGGCTTCCAGGACAAGTGGTGGTGTTAAGTCGATGTAACGCACCGACGACCATGAGGTTGTACCGTTGTAAGTACGCGGCTCGAACAACTCATGCGCTTCTGGCAATAGAGCCGGCAGAAGGAACAGCAGATACTGGAATACGAGCATGGAGATGGAAGCTGAGATGATCTAGTGATCGAATATGAGACGATTAATTTTTGGATTTTGTAGATTGACTCTTATTCAGTTAATTAATTTGTGTAGATGAATTAAAAGACATTCATCCAGAAAAGCGAGGGCAAAAGAGCGCAATCCTATTTTAGTTAATATACTTAAATTAATTATAAATAGTCTAATTGAACTTATAAATAAATTTATAAAATAAAATTAACTACCAATATAAGCAAAACAGTAACATTAAATGATCGGTTTAGGGATAGTATTTTTAGTTGCATTTGATTGCAATGATTACAAGAATTTACTTAATATTTCTCAATGACAGCGTGATTTTTTTACAACCAGTTATAATTGCGTAAATGGAGAGTATCAAACAGCTTTGTTCAGCACCGAACCGTTCAGGTAACATATAAAACTGTGGTAGCAAACTCGTTAGTGGAAAGCACGTCAGACTCCATCCAGAGTCCACCTGGCGGTAAACGTGATAGTTAAGAATATGCGCTTTATAACGGCCTGATCGCGTTTTAATTCAAATGAGTTCACGTTGAGTGAAATACAAGATTTCGAATAAATAATTCGAACGGTCAGCGAATTTTCAATATTCATAAGGAGACTCGAACAGTTTTAGAACTTACTCCCGGGTTATTCCGCAAGCCGAAGAGAGCTGCAAGGTATTACACGTGAAAACTTTAAAATGACGATAAAAAAAGATCGAAACTCTAATTACTAACTACTCGTGCTAATTACAATTATTTTTAAATAAACTATTTAGATTGTTATTATAATTGCAGATAATGATTTATTATTTAAGAATCATGATTTAACCATTTTTTGGGATTAAATTTGATAACGTAATTATTGATTGATAAATTATAAATTGACTTTGAATTGATTAAAAAGTGATTGCCAAGTCATGTGTTTAAAATTAGCACGCGATTACACGGAATACCCCCTCGCAAAAAAGTATACACTTATTTTTTTATATAAGTACTTACCTATTAAATTTTATAACTTTGACTCTCTTTTAAATAAATGTATTTTCTTTTCTCGGCGATTCTTTTACTTTTCTAACAGTTCACATACACTATATTTCTACACTCATTGACGTTTGACTTTATCGACGTACAAGAACGTTCTGAAGTTTTATCGCCGAATTTAGTCTCTCAGTGCCGCATTACGTGTCCGATTGCCAAAACAGTCTATCATTCATATTATGTTGCAATCAAAACAAACATAAATTATTTTTATTACAATCAAATAGAACAAGTAAATAGAATTAAACTTAAATATGAATTGAAAAAAATTATTAAAATATTACATCTTAGAATAAAAATTTAACTATGTAATTCATGTTTTTCAGACATTTAGGTTTCAATAGTTGCGTTAATATGTAAGATCAGATTACGAAAGATATAACTTCATTCATCACTTTTTAACATCTCTTTTTAAGGTAACTATAATTGCAATAAATTATTTCAATTTTCTAAGTAGCTTTGTTACTCTTTATAATGTAATTAAAATTGTTCAAATTTTAATGAAAATTACTTCTTTACACGCGTTTCTTATACCGTTATTTCTACATTTAATCTAATTATTTGATAATGTACGCGTATTGACCTTCATTTTTTTTTACTGTTACGTGTTTCGTTGGAATTTATAGTAATTATCTCTTCAATACTAACCTTGAAATCTAATTAAGAAGCTATATAGTTTAAAAATTTAAATTGTCATTAAAATACTTTATGCAACTAATTTAATTCTGCAGTGGTTTGGAAAGGGTTGAATATGCATTATACTAACACTATTAATTGATCAAGCAAATATATGTATGTGATGACGACGCAGATTTTTGAAAGGTCACTCCTATAAAGCAAAACCAATTCCTTTTCATAATTTATTTGAAAATTAATTAATTTTTATCAAACACTCGAACAATGTTAATAAAATAATTGGTTGATATTCTTATTTATGTAGCATTAAAATGGAAAAACGATAACTTGACTGTAGAAGTCATTTCTTGGTTAATAAACCAAGCCATTCAGCAGACAATTTTTTTTACCATTTGCTAAAATACAAAAAATCCATCAATCGATTTTTACAAATAAGAAGATTAAATTCAAGAATTATTAAATCAATACCTCACAAGTTTCCAGCTTTTCAGATAAATTTGTTTCAGTTTCATCAGTAGAATTAGAAACTAGCTCCGCTAACTTTATAGTAGCATCGACACGTTTGGCACAGTAGTCAATGTAGTTGGTACATGTAACATTATTCTGTAATAATAATTTTTTATCGGCTCTTTATAATTTATCTTCAACATCTGCCTTATTATTTTATGAAAATTACCTTTTTAAGATTTTTAACTATCCGTTTACTCGTGTCTAAATAAGGATTACCTGCCTAAACAGTAAGATATAATGATAAACGAATTAACTTCTTTCATTTGTAATTCATAAATATGTCAATCAAATTTTTCTTTAATAATTTGGTGGAGACGCAGCCAGCTGAATTGATTAATTATTTAAAATTATTTTTAAATTATTTTATAAATAAATAACTTACGTCAGTAGAAACGAGATCGATGACGATAGCAATAAAAATGACGGGCACAAAGTATTTTTTAAGACCCATGTTCTGCGTGTTATTTTAACAATGTCACTGCGAAACTATTGACGCAAATTTATTTGAACGCCTTTCGTATACTATCGTCACGACATTGCTACAATTTTTCTGTTTATTTCCTTTAAAAAATTTATATTAGTCTCTTTTATGCTTTGGTCACGATTCCTCGCAAAATTTGCTCGTCGTCCTCAAAAAAGCTACGTTTGTACAAAACATTCCTTTCTATTTTGCAGTTCTTTTAACAGAAGAGCAAATTCCTTGAAAATCTTAGAACTCGGAATATTTAACGGTCAACAAATTTATCGATTTCTTACGCCTTCGTGCGCTGTTAAGTAATGCGTAACATCTTTTTTTGTTCGAAACACCCTCTTTGCCATCCTTTTTTCTCAACATTCTATTTAAACTATCCGTAATTTTTTTACCCCACCGCACTAGACCTAGAAAAAAATGCTTCAAAGAAAACACATATTTCCCATCTTTATCTCTCCCAGTTTTGCCTATCCAACATTTTGAAAATATCAATGGTACGTTTAAAAAAAGATCGTCAAAATCATCGGTAAAAGAACGAACGCGTGCAGCTGGTGGCGCTGCGACAGAATAACGCCGAGGCTGCGGAGCGAATAAAAAGTGAATTAACGACAAAGGGGCGCGCGTGTGCTCGCGCGATGAAAAACGAGCACGAGGCGCTTTACACCTAAGGGCGTAGGAGATGCGCGAAAACAAAATAAGGCAGCGAGCGTGAGGGGGCGCTGGCGAAAAAACGTGTCGACGTCGGTGAACAAAGGATCGGCTCGGGGAAATAAGTAAAAGTGAGGATAAAATGAGCCGCGATGAAAGCAAATCGTAGAAAAAGAGCCGATAATACGATGTACTTCTTTTGTGCAAGTATCATCGCGCTGGTAGGTTATAGTAAATTTAATTTTTTTTTAATCTATTTTTGATGATTTAAGTATGTACAACACATTTTTGTTTTTTATTTCTGGTTCTAATTACTAAGTATTGATAAAGAAATTTTGTGAATCTCTAATCTGCGAATGATTTGATTGTGAATCCCCTGAAAGAAACATTTCGATGTGGAAATTTCTGAAAGTGACCATTAAAAGGATGAAAAATGGCTTAATAATCGTTTTATCGATGGGAAAATACTCGACGATTTCCAACTGGTACCCCTACATGAATAATTGTTTAATAAAAATTGCGCGAAAATAGTTGAAGATACTTTTATAAACATTCCTTTTCATGCACATATTTCTACGCTAATTTATTTATATTTTATATTCTAATGTCACAATTAATTGTCTTCTTCATCAATAAAATACGAAATAAACTAATAGTTTTGAAAATGCAATCGCGACGCATAATTTTTCTTTCTATCAATTTTTACAATCTTGTTAATAAAATTCACCAACAATTTTTCTTTTCTTAAAGCAGTACGAAACGCTTTTACGAGACAGTAAAAAGAAAGTGGGAAAATATCAGCAATGTAGCATCCCTTTGCGAAAATCGGTTAAATGATGACCGGTGAATAATACGGGGGGCGTGACTGAATGGAAAGCCGCGGGCTTAAATTTTCATCGGCTCCCGCACGTTGTCCGGTTATTTATTCAACGGGTTGGCGCGCGCATAAGTGAAAAATCGTTCGCGCCAACGAGTTCGCCGCTGCCGAAGCCTGTGACCCTTCGCAGAAGTTTCAAGCCGATATACCGCTGATCCAGTTGTTCGTTCTAAAAGCCAAGTTTGTTTATAATAAATTTTAACAATTTACTGCTCCAAAAATAGAAAATTAAAACAGGCTTTTTGGAAATGTGCTTTTCTTCGTTAGGAGCGGCGATATAAAGTGTACTTAAATTATAGTTAGTAACTATATGAAATGAAACAATCTTGAGTGTGTAAAAGCAAGTACTATTAAAAATTAAGATGGGTTGTAAGAATCTTTTTCTTCTTTTTTGAAAATTACAAATACTAAGGTTCAAGCATTTTAATTGAAGTTAGAGAAAAAAATCATATAAATAAATCAGAGAAATTGAATTTTTTATATATCAGCGCATCTTTAGACGAATCATCTGAAAATCAGTAAAAATTCACTTAAATTTTGTGTATTTCAATGACATTAATCTGATTTTTTTCTAACTCACAGTAAAATCTCTTTATTTTAAATTTAAGGTGTGCACATTAATACCATGAGTCCTTAAATTGCTTCACGGTGTTAAAAATTTATATAAACCAACGTGGGGTAAGTATAATAGTTGGGATGCTTCGCCGTAAATAAAGAAACGCGAGTAATTCCGATGGAAACAGGAAAAAGGCAGTACAGGTCGTAACGACGAAATGATAGAGGCGGGTGCGGGATTCTTTGTGGGTAAATCGATGCTCCTGCACTCGGCGGTCTCTTCCACTCCTCCTTCGAAATTCGGACTTTCGTTTCTTTGATGGAGAATCACAGGTAAAATAGTTATCCGCATAAAAGGTTTTCTTAAAATTTTAAAGCTTCTTAAGGCGATTAGGTAAAAATTAAGAAAGATTTAGGTTTTTCTTTCTGCCGATTTTTGAAAATCCCATTTAAAATTAACTATTACAGAATTTCGTACCAGAAGACATCATGAATTAAAAAAAAGAAACTTTTTAATTAATATTAAAAAAGAAGTTTTTTAATAAAGAAAAAGAGAGAAAGTTTTGCATTTAATGAACAAAGAGCTTAACATAAACACAAAAGGGCGGGACTGGATGCAAAAAAATTGTTTGTAGAAATATTACGCATCAAAGAATAAATACTAATCTTTTTCCTTCGCTATAGTTTAAAAAAAAATTTTTCTTTAAAAACATGAAAAATTGCTTAAAATAGGACAACCGCGCAAAGCGCGGTACACACGGCTACAGCTTATTAAAAAAGCTCACTCCTAACATTTTCATACCACCTCACGTATGCCGTACATTCTGTACGCTCATTGCAAAGATCACCGTAAAACAATAGTAAAAACTTTTGCGACGCTGCGGAGCAATTTGGGCGAGAGAGAGAGGGGGAGTTCATCGCGGCGGAAAATTCCGCGAGGCGCTATGTCGCGCACGCCTATCCAATCAATGAGAAGGAGTCGCGGTCCTCATTTTATAGTTTGCGCCAAATCGTAAAGTTAAAAGCAAAATTGAAAAGGAAGAAATGGAACGCGCGAGCGAAGGGAGAGAGGGAGGCGGAGGGAAAAAGTGCACCGAGCAGAAAAGAACCAAGCGCTCCGGGGGTAGGAGGGCGTAAAACGAACCGAGTGAGGGGGTGGGGGCGGCGCACAAAGCGCTAAGGAGTAAAATACACAAGCGGCATACATATGAACTACTTATTTCTGGGGGAGAAAAAAAAAGGATAGCGAGTTACATTTCGGAGGATTTTCGGAAAATTGAAGTGCTTACGTAGTTTTTTTTTTGTATTTGTTAATCGATTATATAAAATGATTTCATTCTGTTTTTTTAAATTAAGAAATAATTCTGTAAGTCGATCGCTGATTGATTATTTTTATTCGTGTACTATAATAAATTGATGTTCATAAAATTACACGAGGTAATAAATAATTTCAATTTTGAATTTTTACCTTACTCGCATTAAAATAAAATAAAAAATAATTCAAGAAGTGAGGAACCAAATATCAAACCATTGATTTTTAATACAAAAAGGAGCGATATTTAGCAACAATCGAAACCGAAGAAATTTGAGCCGTCATATTCTTGGCAGAACGGGGTCGCAATGTAAAATTGGGATTCTGGAGCTGGAGGACAAAAATGACTTATTCAGAGCTAGAGAATAGCTCTGGAATATTAATAGAATTTATTTCCATATTTACAGAATATGTATGTATAAATTTGACCGAGGCATGTATATTACCGCGCGGGTCTCCAATTCTAAAAATCAAGTAGTACATAAAATCGGATAGATAATCCGAGAAGCAAAAGAGGAAAAGTCGTGTAAGCGATCTCCCGAGCGAGGGAACGGAACCCGGGGAGTAAAATCGAAGAAGAAACGCGGAAAGTTTACCTAGAAGGAGGCCAGTTACGATGGAGGGCGAAGGGAACGCCAGGGTGTATTATAAAGTTCCGCGGAGTCCGACGCGCAGTGGTGAAGTTGTAACCGATGGTGATAAAGCACCGGGAATGATGAAGCGTATTTTTCCCCCTTTTTTTTTAGCAACTTCGCCTCCCCGCGCGAAAAATCCGTTGATTGCATCGGTGGAAAATTTTTTATTACTTTCAACGCGACATTTCACTGGGCGGTGCAAAAAAGTTACTGCTTCGATTAAAATTTTTCATATCCAAGATTTAGCTTTATGGAGATACGTACTTTTATTACGTAGCTTTTTTTTAGTAAGGTACTGTAGTTGTCGTAGACCATAGTTTGTCGTAGATGGATTTTTTTCATCTTTATGTTAAATCTATTAATAAAAAACTCGATTAGACGGTTAGATGCTGCCATTGTCAGGTCACTGACAAATAAATATAGAAAAATAGTTGAAAATTATCATCGGCTTTCCGGCAAAAGGGATTCTTTTTTTATGAAAATGGAGATGAGCTTGGGCTGCAAACCTTTAAAGGGTTCCTTTTCGTTGGATGCTAGCGGAATTGGTCAAAAGATTACCAAAAAATGATAGCATGACAAGGAGACAATGTTCCTGGAAAAGGGACTGTTACTACCCCTTTAGACATGAAAAATTAAAACATTTAAAAATTAAAAAATACAATATCACGAAAACAGTAAAATTGGAGTTATCCCAGGAAGCCACAAAAAGAGAAGGTAACTATCGTTCGGTCCGTCACAACCAGAGAAAAATCCTCTGACAATGAAAAGCTCGTGAATTTTTAACAACATAAGGAACAGGAATAAACCAAAAAATTATCGAATTTATATTTTGTTAATTACGATAAAATTTCTTAAATTTCAGTCTGTACAGCGAACTTTCCGTATTTTTAAAAACACACCGGGGACAACAGGGCACCGGTGAAAATAGTGAGCAGACGTTTTGCGAAAAACAAACCGAGCGGTTGGATCGATCGGACCGAAAGAGACCCAATTACATTTGCGGCGTGCGGGAATGGCCAAATAGCGGATGAGCAATTCAACGAGGAGCCGATAAGCCGCGGAGAGAGACGAGCCCGAGATAAGGAGTTTTTTCAAAGTTTCGTTCCGATAGGTCTCGAACTGGAGATTTTCTGCAAAAGTACAAATATGTTTTTGTTGGAAAAATTCAATGATAATTTGCTGCGGATGCTGTAATATTCTCGACGCTACTCGGAATTTATTATCCAAATTTAATAAACATTTATTTTATAAGTAAATTTGTTGGATTAATGGGATTTCAAAGACTTATGTAGTTGCTTAATTATTATCAAAGTGTAATTTTTCATAGTAAAAATGAAAACATAGAAACGAATAAAAATGTTTCAACAGTAAGTTAGAAAATAAATGTAACATTATAATAGCACGTAATTATTGGCAGTATAATCATATAAATAAAAACTTTATAGCGATATTTATTAGATTTTTCTATATTCACTAATTTTACTGATAAATATTTTTTCCATTTTTATTTTTATTATCTACTGAAAAATGTATGAATTAATACAAAACCAATAAACTATAAGAGAACAAAATGTTTACTAGGTAATGAATAAAAGTGTCTATAATTTATCATATAATATTGATGAAGTTATAGGGGAACAGAATGCAAGTAAAATTAATAATGTAAAATATCGATTGTGTAAACATACTAGCATAGAGAACTATTAATGTTTAATAAACGTGTCTTTTCTACTTGCACATATATTATCCTTTATGTTTGTCCCATTCAATAGGACCATTAATGATACAATGCAGTTAACTTTATCATTTTCTTTAATTTGATAAAACATAAATCACTGATGTTCGCTACGTGATTAATTGGAAAAGTATTCACAGTTTGCACAACCTAACAGTATCAACGGTTGAGTTGCCAAAGATATACAATGTACATATAAAATATAATGAAGTAGTTTACAAACAGTATAAGTGCATCGACTTTTAAGAATGAAATTGTTTTCCTTGTGTTTTTGTTTAACCTGTTGTTGTTTAATTTCCACTGCAGTTCAGGTACAGACCAAAGAATCACCATACACAATATTGCAATGGATTATTCGAAAAGAAACTGTGCATCACGTCACTATTTCAATAAGTAGTGGGGAAGCTTCCGTTGGTCACCGCGTAAATCTATTAGTTCGCGAAATTGTGAGTAACTTTGCAGCTGTCGTTGTGAATTGGTCTGAAATAACGAAAACGAATGACAGACAAAGACTACGAAATCCCAGAAGAGAAGGGATTTTCACCATTATTCAAGAGAAATTCTCGATGGAAGATGTAAAAACTGTGCTCGATAATTTCGTGATTACTTTCCCAACTGCGCAGAGGCCCAAATGCTTAGTGGTAGTCTTCGGCGAGGTTTTCCGTCCACAAGAAGAAACCGAAGAACTTGCAAATTACGCGTGGGACTTAAAATTTTTAGACTTCACTGTCGTAAATGTAGATAGAAATAACCAAATTACGTATTTTTATTACAACCCTTTCACGAACATCTTCAGTATGAGACATTATAATTCCCAGTTCAATATTTTTCCGGATAAACTTTTAGACATGAACAACTATGCTATCAAATTGCCATTCTATAATCGAGAAGGGCACATAAAGATGTACGAATTGGACGATAACAAAACTGTAATTAATGGACCGGACGCAGAATTGTTGAAGATCGTCTCAAGAAAATTGAATTTTTACATAAGAATCGAAAAACATATTCATTTAGATTACTCAAATATTTATACTTTCTTCATTAAGTTGCAGAGCAATGAAATCAGTTTGGCACCGATATTAATTTCTCAACTGAGATCTCTCGATCCCGGTGATACCGAGTATGATATGGTAAAAGGCAGGTCCCTCTTTATTATCAAGTATACCTTTTTGGTGCCCGTAAAAAACAACACTAATTATAACGTTAGTATCGGTCTGATGTTGCGCATCATCATTGTATTCATCGCCATGATTTTAATCTTTTTGATCAGCAAAGCACTGGGTTTATCAAAAGTTTGGAATGTACCGTACATTTTCCAGATACTGCTAACCATGTCTGTATTACGACCTCGAAGTTGGTCCGAAAGATTCCTCTTCTACGTACTCTCGGTTTTAAGCTTGCTTTACTCTACGACTTTTTTCTCCAATCTGCTCGACGTTCAATTTGTACAAGACGATCTTCGTCTCGATTCATTAGAAGATGTAATTAGATCCAACGTTACTGTCAACCTTAGGTTACCTTTGGTCCACGTAAGTGACTCGGAGCTGAAAGCAGCTTTGAACACAGTATTACATCACACTAACAAAGATCTGCTTGAGTGTTTAGATGAATTGAAAAGAACGCGCAACATGATTTGCGAAGTGAGTGAAGAAAAAGCACGGTATATAGTGGGCATCAACAATCTGATAAATAAAAGGCCGATAATGAAAATATCGAGATACAGAACGGGTCGAGGACCCAGCTCTTACATGTACGAAAAGGGTTCCCCGTTCGCTGAGAAGTTCGACCAAGTTTTTCGTAGGATGTACGAAACCGGCTTTTTTAAATACTGCCACTCTAATTATTTTAACGTTACCTCCAGAGTGGAGCAGGAGATGAAAGGCACGGCAGCCCAAAAACTCATCGTCTTGTTAGTTACTGGTTACGGTATTGCTAGTGCGACATTTTTATGCGAGTTGATATTCATTAATTTCGATTCTCTTACGTTTATCAAGCCAAAATT
>UXGC01000568.1:0-43942 GCA_900480045.1 Eurytoma adleriae | reverse complement strand
TCCAAGAATATTCGCAATTTACGCGATGCCCTGCGCTCGCAGTGCGATAGTCACAGCCTACAGATCGAAGAAGGAGTCAGCCTCAGGGACGAGGAGTAGGACGGCCACGTAACTTCCCTTTCCGAGAGGTTGTATTTTAACGAAGTGACTCATCGGATGACCGACGGCACGAGGTTAAAAATAAAATCGCGATATCTTTCGGTCCCAACTCGCCATGATGCATCGGCCCGCGTTGAATGCAATTACTTCGTTGCCATACGGACGAATCGATAGCCCCGCGTAGATTAAAACGTAAGAAAACGTAGTCATTCAGTAGAGTTTGTAAAAAGAACGTAAATTTGCATTTTTTATGTGTCTTTTAGACAGAATAAACCTCGCACTAAAAAGTATTACAAAATTTAAATCGTTTAATCAGCTGATCCTAAATAAAAAACGTCGCGCATAACATTTAAGTAGATAAAGGACGGGCTCTGATCAGACCGGGCCCCTGCGAGTTTCCTCTTTCGTCCTTCCAATCCAAACCTCTTTCCCCCCAACATTGACTAGCCGTAAAATATTTTCATCCTTTGCAATGTACATTCGAAGGAGAACACCAATTCCGCGAAACTACATTTAATCCTCGCGGATCGCGGATCTAACCTGAAAAGAAAGTTCCAGCGGCCGCTGGACGACGCATAGCGGCTACGTATATAGCCGAGTCGCCACCTGTCAAGTCGCGCATTGCGGAAGTGACTTTCCGCGGACTAGACGCACACGATTACACGAAGGCGCGTTCGCTCGCGCTCTCAATCTCGGGCCGCCAAGACGAGGGGGGGAGGGCGGAGAGGGGAGTAAAAGGGCGAGCGCTGGAAACGGCACTCCTAAGTCTCTCCCGGGAGGAGGTGGGGAGATCCGCGCGAATCCCGGCCGACCTTGAATGCCGGCCTAGCCTAGACCTTGGATTCTCTCTCTCGCTCTCTCGCACACTCTCTCTCTCCCTCTCACCCGCGGGCGAACGGACCTAACCTAGACGCGACTTAGCAACACGGGGATAGGGAGAGAGAAGGAGAGGCTCGCAGAGGCGAGGATAACGGGGCCTCGCTAACCGCACCTAGACCCAGATAAAGGAGAGTCCCCGAGAGAGCGCATAGCGAGGCGAGATTTTTCGCGAGCCGCCGGCGCGGCCTCCCGATCTTTCTTGAGGCTGCACGGCTGTTGCGCCGCGCCTCTCGCTCGCTCGCTCGCGCGCTAGATAAGGTCCGGCTGGTTATAAGCGATGACTCGAGCGTGCACTTGCAGCGCGCAGCGAATGGACGAAGACGAAGGATTCTCTTTTTTTCTTCTTTTTTAAACTGTTGTTTTTCGCTTTATCCGGGCTCGTATCGCACTTGAAATATTGTTGTTTGAATAACTCGTAGGCTCTATCGAGCGCGGAGATAGGTACTTTTAAATCTAGTAATTGTTAGTCTATTTTTGTGAGATTTTGTAGGTTTTATGGGGAGAGAGAGCAGATAAACTATTTAAATGCATAGTTGTATGGAAAGGAAGAATTTCTTATTGATAAATAAGAAAGTTAACAGCTGTAACTGTAAGGCTAACTTGTGGTATGTTCAGTAACTGTAATGTGTACAAGTCTTAATGTTGAATATGATTAAACTCGAAATTCTAAAACGCAGGAAGCTGAAGAATTTTGCAAAATAAGTTAATCTTTCTAAATTGGTTAATCTTTATTTATTTTACATTTATAAATTTTCTACAAAATAAATTTTTTTTAAATAAAATCTAGAAATAGAGATTTAGCTAAAAGTAATCTTTATTGCATTTTCTATCTGCTATCCAGAAGAAACAATGCAATTATTGGATGTATAGTAGGAAAACCACAGAAATTAGAGTAATTTTTTACTCTGCTACCCGAAAAAAATCAGAAATTTATAATTAAATAACATCCTGCAAAAAAACTTCAAAACCACCTTAGAATGTCGCTAACTTAACCATAGCATTTTCAAATAGGTCAATCCTTCATCTTCGGATCAAACCGAGCTATTGTATGCACATTGTTGGGAAAGGTCGCGTTCCGCGGCTTGGAGAATTTTTCTCTTTCGCCAGGTCTTGCGGATCACGATGCCTTTTTTTGCCCGTCCTGATCAACTGTACGATGCCGTAGATCAAAGCGGAAGCTGGATCCAGCACAAGGTGGTCGGTGCTGCCATCCTGTGGCTGGATCAAGAACCCACTACTTGCGCCGCGACTCCGTAGATCAATAACGATAAATTGATAATAGGGAGTTGATTTCGTTTTTTCGAAATCTATATTAAAAATTTAGAAAAAAATACTAAGGTAATGACAACGCAAAATTGGCGTTTTCTTTAAAAAACCAAAACAAATTTGTAGAATTTTAGTTGCAGATTAAAAAGGTATAAGAGAATATTCAGTTTTTGCCAAAATAAAACCATCTCTAGTAATTATAAAATAAAACCAATGCATTTCATGCATCAATATTGCATCTGTTACATAAAACTCATCAAATCAGTAAAAAAACATGCAATTTTATTAGTCTAATAACGACTAAGTAATTGTCTCATTTTTTGTATTTCTAATATTGTTTCTAATAAAAAGTCGCTTCCATTAACTTTACACACTTCACTTCTTTTCCACTTACAGATAATAGCTGCTTTTAAAAGAATAAAATCGCAATGTAAAACAAAACGGAATACTTGATTGAAATATACATTTTTTAAATTCCCTTAAAAAAAAGTTGAATTTTCTTTTTCTTCTATTTAGTTGCTCAAAGAGAAAACACCGGTAGTGCTTAATAACAGAAGCCGATGTACGGCCGGTTGCCACTTTTGCGGCGCCAGGCAGAGCGCGCGCGCGCAACTCGACCCTCTCGAGCGACCCCCAAACATAATCCCCGGATTCGCCGGCGAGTGAACATTTTGCGCGGAGCTAATTTTAATAATGCAGCAAATGAAAATTAATTTTGGCCGGCAGCGGCAACCTGGGCATTAAATTAAAACGACGCTCAAATATTTGAAGGAAGCGCCGCGCGCGTACCGCCCCCGCTTTTTCTACCCTGAGCGCGCGCACGTTAGTCGCGAAAATGATGAATGCTCATATTAAAATTTCGAAACGGGGGATTTAATGGAAGGATCCGAGAGTCTAGTTGTTTGTGTCCATTGCAATTTTTATTTTTATTTTTTTAAACCTTTATTAACAATATATTTTATTATAATTTATTCGTTTTGATTCTTGTGCATCTCGTTAATTTAAAAATTTTTATAACATTCAATGCGCAAAAAGACGTTTAGCACACACTTGCTCATTTTAAGCAGTAGTATTGCAAAATATTCGGACAGTAGTATAGTTATACAAGTGCGAGAAAACATACTCGGACAAGTGTATATACTGGTTGTCAACATTTGGGCGCCGACTTTTCTAAGAATCAACTTTCTCGGATTTACTTCGAAAGCTATAATTTAACTGTATGATTAATTAGATTTTATAAATAAATTTAGAAATTACCATGATCTATGAAGTTTCTTACTTGCATAACTATTTACACATCAATTAAAGTGTCTGTTCAAGAAAATGTAAATAAATCTAATACTTTATAAAAAAACTGTATTATTTTATACCTGATAATTTAAGGAATAATGGAAATTGAAAACGAAAAATGTATTTATAACAATAAATAATAACCAAAATGTTAAAATTTAAATAACATTTCTTTCTTAAGTGTTAACATTAAAATTTAGTTTTTATTCATTGTTTAGTTTATAAAATTTTCAGTTACAATTTATATTGCCTTATATTATCGCATGCTGTAAAATAATCAACATTTTTTTATGAAAGTTTCTATTTTTCTTTGAAAAACCAGCTTAATAACGAAAAAGCTGTCTTTACTTAATAACTAGATAATATCGTTTAACAAAATACATTTCGAAATATCTTGATACCTTTTTTATATCCATAATAAGATAAACTTGGCAACAGTCTTTGCAAATTAGTGCAGTGCATGCAGACTAACTTACAATAAATTTTATAACTGCATCGATTAAATAAACTTAATCTATAATTATTTTTAAGTAATGCTATAAATTAATTCAGTATGAATAAGAAAATGTATAATTTAATTAGACTCCGATATGATAATTGATTCTGTTTGAGTCGCGGTTATATATGCATTTTCAAATGGGAAGATTGAAAAGTTGAAAAGTAATTAGGATGGACGTAAATAAAAAGTAGTAAAAAAATCGGCTTGAGAAGTTTGATTGACAGAGTAATTTGCAAATACCTTTTTCTGCAGTATATCGCTAAATGTCAGAATCGTTTTCTACCTTCATTTATCCTTCTATACATATAATAGACCTGAAATTTTCAAGAACAAAATTATTACACATTTCTTTTACAAATAATTAAAAAATTTTAATTTGTAATTTTAAGTAATTTTTTTTTACAAAATTATTATTAACAAATATCGTTTAATTGTTTAATTAGTTTGAATTTCTTTTATTAGCCATTGTTTAAATTTACGTAACAATTAAAAAAAATTATCAGAAGACAATTAAAATTTTTGCTTTGATAATTAATGCGGATATTAATTACAAACATCTAACAATTCAAATTTATTTAAAACCATAAAATAAAAAACAAAACAATAAAGTAACCTAAACAATTTTAATCCGATGAAAAAAATGATAATATGAACTTGCTAGAACCATAATACCACACACCCATTCATACAAAGGATAAAAGAAATACGTACGGCTTTTCTACTTACGTCGACCGTCATATATACAGTAAAGTCGAAATACTGAAAGAAGCTTCAAAATCTCTTAAAAATATTACGAACTGTATTTATCGTATGCTCTAACCAGGTAAATAAGCCAGTACAAAACTAAAAGAAAATATTCTTGACCGACCACCCGCTCGCACACTTCAACACACGTACAATCACTGTCTTGCACTTAGTCGATACATCGCACGATAAGCCACACACACGAGTCAGGTTTGTTTACATTCCTTTGTTCGGCGCGCGAAGAGCCGCACGGGGGGAGCGGGGTGGCGGGCGCGAGACGGCGCGGAGAGAGAGAGAGGGAGGACTCTCTCCGCGCCCGGCGCCAATTGACAGTTCGTCGGTAGCCCCGGCAGCGGCCCTTCGCCCCTGCGAGCCGCCTTCGTCCATTTCAAGGCAAGTGAAAAAAGAATCAAGAGGTAGCAAAGTCGACAGTCGACGCCGCGACGTATTTAGTTGGTGATAAACGTTCGCGAGCCCGATCTACGCAGTGCACGATGAATTTCCATCGGAAAAACGTAATGCGCAAGGAGGCCGGCAGCCCTCAACCCGTGTACATCGGCACCTTCCCCAGCGTCAAGAGCAAGGACGTCGCCTGCGGATTCTGCCGGCACAGGTTCTACATCGGCCGCGGTGAGTCTTCCTCCCTCGTATTTTTCGATAAAAGCGAACGCCGGAGCTGTATGTTTTCGTGCACATAACCTTGCCCGCGATTCCGGGAAGCCGGCGGCTTGCCGGCTTTTTGTGCGTCGCGCGCGCCCGAGTGTGCTTTTCCCGGGGGGCTTGCACGCGCTGTCGTGGGCGCGCGAGATTGTGAAATCGTCGATAGGCGTCATACCGAAGTGGCGGGGGAGTGTCATTTCGAATGCTCGCGAGGATGGCGATTTTTTCGTTCGAGAAATACACGGGGAATCGGCGGGATCTTCGTTGCGGCGGTGTATACGCACGTGTTGCTCGCTGTGGAGCTATATATATGTCGCGACGCGATCGCGTTCGTACAGGTGCGACCGGAACAAAAGGCACATTTTTCCGCCCTGTGTCCTTTTCATTGTTTTCACCGTTTAATTTGTTTCCACGAATTTTTCAGTTATCGGAGCAGTTGTTTGTTTAAAGGACGGAAAGAATTTTTTCGATTTTTATTTTTACCGTACGGTGCATTTTAAGAGGGGAAAAAAAGAGTTAATTTGATCAAAACTGGGTGTAGAATGAATTCCAGTGCATTTATGGCTAATCGAGGTTGATAGCAGTTCTGAGTATTGGGTTTCTGTTTGAATACTATGTGTAAATAAAATATTCACTGCTAGACTTTAACTTATTATTTTTTTGATATTTTATTTATATTTTTAAGAGAGGATAGTTGGTTCTAGCTAAACAGCATAGAAGCCTTTATTCACTTTACTATTTTACGTTATTGATAGTTTTGTTAAATATATTTTTTTAATCCAATTTATTAATAATAATAATTAAAGTTAATTCTTTATTTAATAATAATAGCATATATTTCTTTTATTTATAAGATAAAATCAAGTGATTAGCTGATGATAACTTGTTTGTTCACAATCGCAGTAATAGTTTTATAATTTTTTATTTTACAGAATTAAAAGGCTTTAACAGTCCGCTTTTGCTGCCCTGTGGTCATACTACATGTTCCGTTTGCGAAATGAAGCATCCCGAAAGGCCTTGCCAGCAATGCCCAGAGTATACAGAAAAAAGAGAACGATTGCCATACAACCTTTACATAATCGGACTTGTTCAAACAATTAATCACAGTCCTCAACAAGCCGTAGATGATCCTGATATGATATTTCATGTGCCTATAAATAATGTAGTTCGTCAGAATGCTCAACAAGGTTTTATTTTAATTTTGCTTTTATTATTATTAATTCATTTGTGTTTTCAACTACTATTTTGTACTTAGGATTTTGCCAAGTTTGCGGTATGGTGGCAAAATACTTTTGTAAAACTGATGAAAGCTTATTTTGCAAAAATTGTGTGAATAGGGTATGTAAATTACTGCTTCCTTTAAAAATTAAAATGGCAATGTAATCATTTGCATTTTAAAATATGACATACATCTGATTTTAGGCTTATGGAAAGGGATCGGGAAATCATCAGCTTGTGCCTCTAAATCAGAATGGATTTGAAGTACCAACATTTGATTTTTGTCCCAATCATAAAGAGGTGTTCAGTGATTATTATTGTCATGATTGTGCTTTAGAATGTTGTTCTCATTGTATAATCAAAGATCATAAAGAGTGTAGAACTGAAGCACAATCTAATCTGGTAATTTTTTTTATATTTAAAGAGAACATTTAATTTTATAGAAATGTAATTTAACATTATTTCTTTTGTTCAGAATAATGAAATTATGCCCGAATTCTATGCTGCTTATGAGAAACTAAAGGAAACCAGATCGTATACTTATCACACACTAAAGGTGAGTTACTTTATTTATTTGTTAAATATTATCATTGAAATAAAAACTAGGTATTTACAAAATGAATAAATACATTTATTCAACAAATTTTTAACAACAAATGAAAGTGTGTTCACAAACATTTTTGTTAAATTTATTAAGAGCACTTTGCGCCCCTTATTTAACAGTATTTATACAACTGTTTTCTTAAAAGTATTTCAATTTATTGTTGTAAGCAATGCGATGTTTCATGCGAAGCCCACATATGTCTTAGGACATTTAGTTGAATAAAAAGAAATAGACCATTCAACTATTTGATTATTATATTACAAATAGCCAAGTGTTTAAGGAATGTTGACAAAGTCTTATTTAAATAGCTAAAGGACGAAAAATATGACTAGAGGCGCAGTAGAAATCCTTATCCTTATCAATTTACTGCATTTGTCACGTGAATAAGTAGCAGTGATAAATTTTTTTTTTTACCAAAAACATTAAAGATTTCTTTCGCCTTTGCACATTCTAATGGCAACGATGCAGCAATAATTTACAGTAACAGAAGTGATTTGTTTTAAATAATTGTACATGAATTTAAATAATTTTTTAAAAATAAATAGGAAAGATTGTTTAAAAAATATTACAATACAACTTTTTGTAATATTTTTAAATTATCTTCTAAAAAATTGTAAAATGTAATGAAGATGAAAACTGTTACTTTTTCAAGAAATCACTTAAGAGATGAATGATCAATTCTGCATCACAATTATTACATTATCATTATCCTCACTTCTGTTTTACATGAAAATGAAAAAATGAAGTTGTTGATCAAAATGTTAAAATTCGAAAAACTGAAAATTATTTTGAGTCTTCTATCGATTGCAATGTATTAACTGCATTCTTGTCTTTGTCTTCTTGTTCTTTCTTATTTTTCTTTTCACTCAACTTAGCTTCCATTTCTTTGAATTTCAATTCAAGATACTTGTCAACTTCAGGGCCAGTATAATCTTCAGGGAATTTAGGCATTATTGGTAGGATATACTTATAGAGCCTCTCATTGAGAACATATAGCTGCGTAGTAGATTCACACTTGACATTGAACCACCAGTCACACGTCAGAGCAACCTGACTGAATATCGTTCCATTGGGACAGAGGAAAGATGATTTTCCACCATTCAAATCGCAATAATGCCAGACCTTTAAAAAAAACATTTTATTAACAATCTGTGTATTTGTATTCATCTGTATTCATGAAAAAGCATAAATGTTTCTCTTACCTGGCAACCAGTTTCTGGGTCACCAAAGAATCCCTTGTAGCGTTGCTGCTTGCAACTGAACTGAGTCTCTGGTATTTCGGTGTAAGCAGGATAATCTACATGAGGCTTTCCTCTAGTAGCTCCATATTTAAGAGCTGGTGGTGGTGGAACATGTTGCACATGAGAAGAAATTTTATGCGGTAGCTTCTCTGTAGTTTCTGGTATGGTGTACCTTTCATCTTCCAAAATTTGATCCTGATTTTCAGAAACACTGTAAGTGTTCAATGTTGGCTCTGTGCTAGGCGATATGAGAGGCTGCTCTGTCACTGAAAATTAAGAAATTAATTCAGGCTTGGGTTTAGGTAAACTTTATTGGCAGTAAATTTCCACAAAAATAAGTAAGAATTTTTGTTAACATACATAATTTTTTACGTTAAAATAATTTTGAAAAATATAGTTATAAAAAAAAATTGTCTCACCAGGCTTGTAGGTCACTTTTTGCTCGTCGAGATCCTGAATGATAGGAACGTAGTACTCTATGATCTTCTTCACCTGCTGCTCGGGTAGTCTGCTGGTGGTAGGAAGGGGCGCGGGCGTTTGTGCTTTGACCTGATTAATGTACGGTCGCACCGGTTTTATCTCCACGACCTCTTCTTGGGGATCCGGCAATTGACTTTTGATCGGATTCTCGTAAGAAATCGGCGCCTTAAAATTCACCAATTCGTTGTGAGGAGTCACAGTGATCTGTGTCGCCTCGAAGTTCGATTCCGTTATCACCTTGGGCTTCGTGTACGCTGGCTTGTATTTGTTGTATGCAACTGTGAAAATAAATTTTAATTTTCGTATATTAGGACAATTTACCGATAGCGTAGGCTTTTTAGGTAAAGGTAGTTCTAACAACTTTCGTGATAATGAAGTGAGCATAATATAAATGTTGTATAAACTATTGCAATATATTATGTATCTAGTAGTAATATTTAAAAGTGACATAAAATATGAAAATTAAATTAAAGTCAAATTGCGAAAAGTATTCCAAGTAATAAATAAAATTAACTTTCATTTGATTGACGTTTTTGGAGACATCCTTTTTTAATTAAATTAGCGGTCACTTTTAATCATGTAAAATACTTATACAACGAAATATTGAAAATTTTATTTTATTTTACATTCGAATGATTCAAACGATATTAAAAAAACAATATTTACATTAAATAACTAAATTTGTTTAAAATTGAGATTGGTTCATTTTTTTGTGATCGCAAATAGAGAAGAAAATTAATTGAAGTTACTTTTTTTCCATGTTTACCACGCACTAATAAACAATTTAGTCATTTTATCTAAATATTTTTTTAACGAATTGCAACTAAATTATCTGAATTGAATCAATTAAATATTTCTTTTAATCAACTGAACACTTTTTTGAAAATAAAAGTTTTAGTTGTTACTCCTTAAAGAAATGTTAGTCGAAATTCCTAATTATATTATTTTTTTCAGTGTGCTTTGTCTTTAATGCGAGTACATACTTTTTTGTTCACACAAAAGCAACAATTTAAATACTTTTAATTTTTCTTAGAAAAATATTCGACAATCCAAGTTCTCACTTTCATTTGTACAAACGTTGAGGAACTACCTTAATCGCCGATACATACCCGACGGATAGTTCTCCTTCTTGCCCATATTAAGTATATGAAGAATCTCGGTGAGTGTCTTGATGCTGCTGTCGATGTTGTCCTTGTTGAGGACCTCGGGCAGCTGATTGGTCAGCTGCAGGCTCTTGATTACCTGGTTGAAGTCCACCTGCGACGTCGCGTGCGGCGCGGCCACCGGTTCCAGTAGAGTCGCGGGCCTCGGGACGACCGACTGGAGCTGCTGCTGCTGCGGCTGGACGTAGCGCAGCTTCGTCGGGAAGCGCACCGACTCGAATTCCTCGGGCGCGTACGGATAGTCCGGCGGAGCCGGCTTCACCGCCTTCGGCTTGCTCACCAGGTAGTTTATAGGCGGGCGCGCTGTGCTCTGGTAGTGCGTCTCGGGAATGTTTCTGTAAATTCGCGGATTATGGATCTATGGCTTTCTGACAAAAGGACGTGGATGCATTTTAGCCTCGAAGTCAAGAACGTACTCTCTAAATTTTATTCAGTGATAAGTCCGCAATTGATTCAAATAAGTGTATATACTGCAAAATTAGTGAATAATCACTGCAGAATATAAGTGAATTTGATTTTACTTAATTTATTAAGTGAATATTCACTTATTTTGCAGTGTGTATACACTTATTCGAATCAGTTTCGGACTTATCACTGAATCAAATTTAGAGAGATTGTGTGTTCGTTAAAAAAAAAACATTTGAAAAATATTCATTTCATTAAAAAATAAAAGTTAAATAATGCTTCTGGTAAAAAAAGTATAAATACTTTGCTCGCGACAAAATTATAGTTATGTATTTTTGCTGTAGGAAGCCACAGAGTTGTTTTTTAAAGTTTGTTTACAGTTGCAAATAGGATAGATCAGTTATCAGCTTCTTCAGGTAGTTCTATTCGTAATTAAAGTCTAAACCTTTAATGAGCTTTCAAAAAATAAAATATTTTTCTAATCTAACGTCTTTTAATTTTAGGCATTAGATTTTTATTAAAATTGATCGACTACAACCACCTACAAAATTTATCGTTATAACCTACATTTTGAGTAAATAAAATACTCCAACTTTTCTGCGAAGACAGTGTAGACAATTACTTACATGGGCATGGGTCTAGTAGGTCGCAAGGTAACAGACCCGTAGTCATCGTAAGTCTCCTTATTCCCGTACGTCACGGGCACGAAGTAATCGTCGGAATTAGGTTCCTTGGGGTCGTACTGCACGGACGGCACAAATCGGTCTTCTTGAACCTTGAACCTGGACTTGGTGGTGGGTCGCAGCGTCACGTAGTGGGCCTGCGGCGTAGTCGGTCTCCGAGCCGCCGGACCCTCGGGCGGGTCGTTCACGAAAGTCTGGCTCACCCCCGGCGTCGACAGCTGCTGATGCGAGCCCAGGTAGTTGTTGTTCAAGTAGTACGTCATGTAAGGTATCAGGCGACGGTAGCGCTCCCGCAGCTGCTCCTCCGTCTCGTCGGCTGGGTAATCCTCCTGCAAGCTCTCCGGGGCCCTGTCCTCATCGTTGTAGCTCGTCTCGTTCACGGGGACCTTTATCGAGGCTGCGCAGTGCTGCGATATTATGCCTGCAATAGAATAAAAACGTTTTTTTAATGTTGAATTTATAATTTGAAAATTATGGGTTAATTGAAGATTTTTGTTATCTACAAGGAAAATTATAGAAATTTGTGTAATTAAATCACACTCAATTCGTTTATTTAAATTTCGACCACAGCTCTCATAATGAATAAAAGTGAAAAATTAAAAAAAACCACTCTATTGAAGTTAAAAATCTCTTTTTCAGAAAAATCTGAGCCTTTCGAGTTATCACTCGTTTTGAGTGGTTTCACTCTTCCACATTTTGAGATTTTGCGTATTTATGGAATTGGGGTAACTTATCGCGAACAGTGTATTTTCCCCTCGTAATCTAAAAAATTGACTGTTCTTTTCTCTTTATGCGAGTTTGTTGAACAACTACTTTCTTACTGATTTACAGATTCTTATATAAGGGAGATTTATTTTCATTTTGATTTCAACTTGAGACTTTAGACAACCTTACTTCTTGAAAAATAATTTCAAATTAATTGACTTTTTTTTCGAGATCTTTGAGTAATTTACAACTCGATTCGTTACTCTTTAACAGAGTTTTGTTAAACACTTAAAAGTATTAGTTTTATTAAAAAATTTAAAATATGTGTATTAATATGTCGTTACCTGTTTATCTCAAATTTTTTAAGAAAAAATTAAAATTTGTTCGCACCCTAAATTATCGTGGAAACTTTGATAAGCTTCTCTAAAAACTTTAATTCTATAAATAGCGGAGCCATTGGCAATTCGCTGAAAAGCGTCGACCTAAATGAAGGTGGCGAAAGTAAAAAACGTCTGACCAGGTCCGGTGTAAAGAAGCGTAATAAAGGAGGCTGGGGCGTGGGCAACGGACAACTTCGTCTTACACCTCGCTGAAAACTCCCAGTATACCACTGGGGTCCTTTTGTAAAAGTTCGTCAACTGCAGCCAAGTGAACTCGGCAACTTTTCCACGGTCGATCGCCGTTTTCCAAGGGATCGCGAGAACTCGGACGAAATTTTGCATGTGCATTCCCTTGTTTTTTTTTCTCTGACTCGAACGATCGTAGTTCCCGAGATTTTTCGATTGCAAGCGAAGATTGAGGGCCTTGACGGAAAGTAGATTCTGCTCATTGATTGTTTTATTATTTTTTTTTTATTTAGATTTTTCTTATTTACTATTTTAAAAGCTTGCGATGCGTAACTTCTTTAAACAATTTTTAAATTGATATTAAAGTATCACTTTTGATAAAACTCGTTTAATTTAAATTATGTAACGTCAGACTACGTAGCACACTAAAATATGAAATAGTTTGTATAAAATGAAAAATACTGAATAAAATGAACTGCTGGTAAACATTTTACTTATGACGTTAAAATAACCATGTATAAAACATATTAAAATTATAATATTCACAAAATTTAAAGAGATTCTAAGTATGTCGAGCTACTTTAATTAAATTTATTTGCGTGGTGAACATTTAAATTTCAACATATTACATTTCAAAGTATCATACTTAAAATTTTATATCGGTAATTCAAAATAAAATCTGTTTGAAAAGGAATGATCGAATAAAAAAATCATTTGTACTAATAATTCTATCAGTTATCATTCTTAATTTAACCATATCTCTTGAAATGCTCTATAAACAATTTTCTTCTTTCACATAATACGTTTCTACTAAAGTCCTCAAATCTTAAGGGGATTGCTAAATCAAACTAATTTTTTTGTTTAAAATCATCTCAATAATCCGCTTATCTACATCAGTGTAACTGTCCCTAACAACGAAAATACACATTTTTACGTTTCTTGTTATTATACCGAAAGCATTTTAACGCACAAGCGGCATTTTAATAGCGAAGCGGTCATTTTTCGAGTCACGCTTAAAAGAAGCGGAAGAAAAGGAAGTAATGAAAAATATGCAAAATCGCATTGCCGCGCGCAGACCTTCCAATCGTTCATTCTTTTTGATACGCAAACTTCCCGGGGCGAGAGAGCGGACCGCGACCGCGTAACTGCGTGCTCAAATATTGACCCTCCTAAAAAGGCGTGCACGCGCGCGATACACTGTCAATTACGCCGACATTACGCCCTGCGAGACTCCCCCCCCCCTCTACCGCTTCATTCCTTATTCCCTCTTTCGCGTCAATTTCCGCTTTATCGCGATCCGCCGGGCAACGCACGCCTGGAAAGGGGGTTAACGAGCAGTGCGAGCCCGGGGAAGAAAATTGAGGGAGGGAAATTGCGAGCTCGCGAAAATATACCAACCCGTTCGTCCTCTCTCTCTCTCTCTTTACCTCTCTTTATCTCGCTCTATTGTGCCTGCACTCTGTCTCAGTCTCCCTGTATTTTCTTCATTGAAGACTCGCGGTGGTCGATGGGATTGTTTTGTTGAGTAATGATGATTGTGTGGTGGATTTATTTTGGTGAACGCGATTTGAGGGTTGAATAAGTACTTTCCCGCAAAGAAGGCATGAAAGAGGCCCTTTTTTGTTTTTTTTTTTATTTCTCGCTTGTGTAAAAAGTGTGCCCTTTTTCCACTAAAGTAGAGAGGGAATGAAAATTCGTTTACGCATCCTCACATACGAAATTGCATGCATACATGCATGCTCTTACGGTCGTGCATGAGTTAGGTGTACACCCCTCTTATTCGTGGAGATAGGTTACATTAAAAATTACTATGTAGTCTTTATTAAAGTATAGTGAGAATGAATTCAAAAATTATTAAAATTAAATTTATAGTAAAATTTAGTTCTCACTGTAATTGTTATGATTGATTCTAATTTAGTAGACTAAAGATGACAGCAATTTTTAATGAAACTTTTGCGTCAAGACGTGCTGAACATCTCATATTAAAATTTTCATATTTAGAAAATGGTTGTTAGCTAATAAATATTAGACCAGGATGCATAATTAAATAATTGTAAAATCAATCGAGCAACATCAATTATTCCTCATTCAAAATTTGTAGACAAGTGAAACTCAAAATAAACTTGCCGCTATAGCTCAAAGGACGAAAAGTTAATCTTCACCCCATCCGCTCAAAAAACAAAGAAACACAACTGCACTTTCGAAAACGGTGACGAAAATATCGCTTGAAAATTCGCTTTGTCGCGGCCCATAAAGTCAATCGCGCGTCTCTGTCGCGGAAAAAAAAAGCGCGCCCGAGGTTTTTAGACTTCGCCTCGATAGAGAGGGCCGCCCCGCGGAAGAGCGAGAGCTCCACACGGGGGGGAGAGCAGAAGCGGGAGAGACATAGAGAGGCCCCCCCCCCGTCCGTTACCGTATGGAATGCATAAAACCTCCATTCCGCGCGCCCGGCCGACCGGAGTCACTTTACGGTTTTTCGTAAATCGATTATTCGGCCCTCTCGCTCGCTCCCCTCCCCGATGTAACCGGCGCTCTTTTATTTTGCGCGCGCGCCCGGTTCATCTCCGTCGCTCCGTTCTCTCGGTGCCACGCGCAACATCAAAGGCGGGCCGCGCCGCGCGTACGTTACACACGCGCGGCCCCGAAGAGCCTCGGAAATTCAATTCGATTCTGCATGAAATGAACGCGGAAACTCGCTGCGGGCTTTATTAATCCTTTCCCCTCCGCCGCGGACGGCGCGCCGCTCCCCCTCGGCGTCGACTCTCGGCGGCGGCCCCAAAAACTCACGGCTCTGATTGAAAAATCCGCAGGCACAAAGAAAATTTTGCGGTCGCGAACGATGCGGAGAGTGGACGATCCACGGATTTTTTTGCGTAGGGCCGATGGGAACTGGCTCGTCTTGATTTCGCGGCGGAAGTTTTTGCGGGATAGTTTGATTTTTTTATGGCGTGGCGACAAGTTTTTTTTCACACTGTGAGCAATTTTACGTAAAATTTACGATTACTTTTTGTCTACCCTCTAAATCTCATATAGTGAACGTTCACTGCCTGACAGTGCATATTCACTGAAAAACAGTGAGGATTAGGTCACTGAAAGATTAGATTCACTGGATGAGATTTAGAGAGTAAATCTTGGAGGGTTGGTCACAGTGGAAATTTGTATGTAAAATGAAAATCAAGTTATTAAAAAAAATTACAATCATTTTCCAAGTTATCAAACTGTTCCACGGTGACATTTTTTTACATAATGTTTAGGGTGAGCTTCGCATCGTAAAATCTTACAAGAAAAATATTTCAGTGAACATTATTGTATTATGACTCATAGTTAGAACTCTGACTTAATGACTTATACATTCCCTTGATTATTTAACAATCAAACAAATTTTCGCTTTATGGTGCCCTTCATAATAGTGCCAACAATGTCTCCTTTTTAACATTTTTCAATCTTTCTTTTCACTTAGAATTTCGAATGTATTGACTTGAAATTTAAACGAGACATTCTTTGTACCATTATTGAGGGCGCCAGAAAGCGATTTTGTTTGAAAATTTGTATTGACTTTTAAATAATCAAGGAAATATCCATGTCAATATGACAGTCCTAACCAAGAGTTGTACGTCCTGTTAAAGAAAGAATAATGCATCTTTGGTTTGTGAGATTTACAAATTTATCACCGTATAATTTAAAATTGTAGTATTACTTTTTCAGAAATCCACCAAAAAGTAATATTCGTGCAAACAATTGCACAATCCCATAAGATTCTCCAAAAACCACTTTAACCCCCGTTGTTTTCAATTCTCGCGCAAAAGATCCGTGAATCTCAAATGGCTCTAATATTCCCAACGCGAACCAGACCAAAAAAAAAAGAGAGTAAGGCAAAGCGCTCTTTTTCTGCGAGACCGCAGAGCGTTTATTAAAATCTTGTTTCTATCTTCGCGTCGCGCGACTACAAAGTGTGTAGCGACGAGGGCGGGGGTGGCGGGGAAAAATGCGCGGGTTCAGCCTCGAGAGAAAAAGCGAGTCGTTTAATCCCGCGTCAAAAGCGCATGCACGCCGGATTTTCTCGGACGCGCGAATTTCAGCGTTTGGGGGATTCCCTTCTTTCCCTCCGTCTTAATTTTTTTTCCTCCCCGCCTTCCCTCCCCTGCTCGCATTCGGAGGCGCTTCGATTTTACGGCGAGAGAAAAATCCGACCGCAGTTAGTTTCGCCACAAAAGATTCAGCGAGGTGCTTCCCTCTCGGTGTCGAGTTAAATCCTCCCGCTCCGAGCTTTGGTAAACTCACTCATTTTTAATGCCTTTTATGTCAAAGCTTTCACGTTTTAACGTACAATTTTTTTTATTCGTAGTCTAATTATTTATCTTACGAGACTTGAGACGATCTTTAATTGAATTCGGAGAATTTAAAACAATAATTAAAGTTGATTATATGAAATTACTTGCGTTCTTTCAAACTTTATTACACTGATAAATGTAATATATTTTTTTAGTTAATTTTTATCTGAATTTTGCACAAATTTTCTATGTAAAATATCATTAATAAATTGTTTTTATGATTTTGTTTTTAACATAATTATATTTGCTGCAGAATTAGAATAATTTTTATAATTAAAAATAATTTTTGGTTATAATAAGAATAACTTATTAGAACAGAAAGTCGTTACTAAGTGAATGTAAAAAGCATTTTCATAAATGGATGCAATAAAAAAAGGGGGAGGATATCCATCAAAATCAAATGTTAATGACATAAAATATCCCGTGTAAGCCGGCAGCGATATATACCGTCAGAACGTAAATTGGTTCGTAAATTGGTAAGAGCTTTCGGCGGTTAAAATACGTTCCCTGTCGCTTCGACGTCGACGTCGATCAATTTCAACGACGGCCGGGGCACATCAAACGGAAAAATATTACATCGGGATGCCGCGGTCAACTTTACGTCCTCCGGCGCTCTCTGCACCTTCATATTTTCATGAACTCATCCCTTTTAAAATTGCCCATATATATGACAAAATTAATTTGCCCTCGTGAATATTTTGCATACATTCCCGCATCAGGTGCATATTGAAAAAGATCGCCGGGTAATGAGCCCTGGAATATGCATTGACTCATCGTTTAAAAAACAAATTAATTTATGTTGTAAAAAAATACTGATGTTGTATGTGTTGTTTATAAAAAGAATTTATCGAAAAATTTTATTTGCATTTTTAAGTGTTCGGCGTTTATCTCGAATCGTGCAATTATACAGGGGAGAGTTATAAAAAAGAAAGTAAAACTTTATTTTCAATGAGACTTGTTAAGAAATATGTTTCGTAGCAAATGGAACATATTTAATGGGGTGACCCACTATGCCCCGAAGGTTCATTGCCTCACGGCCCGCTATGCCCAGCTCTCCCCTACATATTCTGACCAATTTATGGTTAATTTTTTACAGTATATATTTATGTTCGTATTTGTCTCTTATAATAAAGCTGCTAACTTCAAACTTGTTAATGATTGATCAGATGAAACAGTAATTTTACATGAAACCGTAGATGCAACTCTGAACATGATAAAATTGTTCTAATCTGACATCTGTACAAATTAACAGTTAGCTATTTAAACTCGCGCAAACTGATTTGGGCTTTATGAGACTAAATTTATCAAAATCCACACTCGCATCAGGGGAGCGAGCGAGCGCGGGCTTACGTAACTAAAATCCGAGCGAACTGCGAATTCGTTGAAACCGTCAAAGCAACGTCCGAAATAACTCGTAATCAACTTCGTTCTGGAAAAAGTCGTCGGGGATTGCCCGCGAGCGACACGAGGCTCTCCGGCAAAGCGGCGCGGCTCTCATCATTCATTCAAATAAGAATAATTTCACGGCCGATTAGCGCGTCCCATAATTTAGATGGGCCGGGGCCCGGTTAACTGAACATTAATTCGCCGGTAATAACTCGGACGAGCACATAAGAATCGCAAGCGGCGATTACGCTGCGAGGATGAGACCCACTCTCCCACCTTTCACCCCCCCCACCCCTTGGGTGCGTTTTCTGTTTAGTTATGTGCAAAGCGTTGAAATTCCAATTAGTTGGTTACACTGCGCGCAGAGGCGCGCAATCAGCGCACGCAATTATCTTTACCGAAGTTGCGCATCCCTTTGCTGGCTCCGCGGGCGGCTATTCCGCTTCGGGGCGAGCGGGTAGGGAGAAATGCATCCTCTCTAAATGGATTTGTTCGGGAGTACTTTTTTGACGTATTAAATGCGCGACCTGCAAAGTGCTCTGAAAGGTTCGGCGAATTGAAGGTACTGAAATAGTATCAAGGAGAATAGAGAAATAAAGGGATAATAATTTGGAAAACTCAGCAGTAACGATGAAAACAACAATTTTTGAAATTCTAGTTAAGGTAAAGTGAACACAGTTCTGCATGCAATTTGCGGATTTTGTTTCCTATTGATTAATTTTGATTTTAAGAAGGCGTAAAGTAAAACTCATGCTTCTGGTGTTGTGTTGTTTTTCGTAATCGTGCAAAGAATGTATGACTTGTTGTTCATAGTTTGAAAAAACCTTTCGTTGCACTATTACAGAGAGCATTGCACATCGATTTTTCTGAAAATTTTATTGTATTTAAGTCCTTTTTTCAAATTAAATAAATTGTACAAAAAACATGTTTCAATTGTATTGTCAGACTGTATTTACTTTATCAAAACTGGAATATGTGTGTGGAGTACTGATCACTATGCTACCGAGGAATATTAAATAACAAAAAGGTATATCTAAAAACACACAAAATGAGAATTATTAAATTGAAAATAAAATCAAGTCATCCCAGTCTCTAATTCTATATTTTACAATATTAAGACCAGCACAATGACTTATTACAAATTACAATACGACTATCGAATGAAGTGAAACGCATATAATAGTAATAATCGCCTTTCTGGCTCTGGCGGTTTTGATTAATGATAATTATCGCCGACAGCTCGAAAATAATAATTGGAAAATTTTACTGAATTGGATCCTCGTTATGCGACTGTAATTACGCTTTTCACCGGCTCCACGAGTCTCTCTGAGGGATATAATTTCATTCCGGCTTAGCCTGTTTACGCATAGAAAATGGATTCGCAAGCGTACTCGAGGCTTGTTCGTTTCGTTGGATGTTATAGTTTTGGTTTTTATCTAATTACAAGTGGACCGAGGTTAAATCCAATTCGCATTCTCGTGCGAAATAATATGAATTAGCCGGAGCATGCTTCGCATTAAACGCTGTTGTTTGTTTTAAATAAATCTTCGATAGGCACGTTTAGGCACTGATTAATTTGATGCACAATACGTGCCGTGTATTAAAGTATTGAATCACGTTTATTTAGAATTTCATTGTCCCCCGAAAATATGGTATTGTGATTGCAAACCTTCAATAATCTTCAATAATATTTTCTACAATTTCAATGAATTAAAATGTTTTGATCTGATTATGATATTACATTCGAAGGATTTAATTGAACGTAATATAAACAACACTCAGATCGAAGCTACATGCTTTTAGTATTTGCTTAGTGCTTCGAAAAACCGCCCTTTTTCCAGACCAGCGCAGTGTTACACGGCCATTATGAGTTGGCAGGCGTAAAACGGCGAACAGGCCGTTATAAAGCGCCACCTAATTGCGCGGCTCCGCGATTTTATAACGCGCGTTTATTTACGTTCGCTTCGCCAATATTCCGCGTCATTGGTCCGAGTTTAATGCGAATTAAAGCGCTCGACGCTGGTGAGCGGTGCTGCCCCCTTCTTCCTCTACATGGAGAGTTTAAATATTGAAATTTGCTAGCTCGCTCTTTCCTCGAGAGAAAGCGCGCGCAACTTGTCTTGTATTTTTTGTCGCACACCTGGGAGGATATAATGTAGGAAGGCGCGCTCAGTCGATTTTCCATGCATGCCACGTTTATATAAATGATCTTACGCGGTGAACTTGATTTTTCAGTCGTTCATAGTGTCTTAAAAATATTGTGGGTGTTGGATGTACACGATTATAAATTTTAATATTAATGATTTTCAGAAATGAATACCGGGAGCAAAAGATCTACTAAAACAAAACTTACGAGTCTGTTCAAATGTTTTTTTCACTGTCCTTAAAAAATGACTAAAGTTTCTTTCAAAATTTACGAGTATACTGTACTCTCTAAGTTTGAAAATGTGAAATTAATTTAGAATATATTATGTGAGTAGTGACATATTTTATCTTAAAAGTCGTTCTCTTATTTAATATGTGAATAACTTTTCGCATGTAATCTGTCACTATTCACATTTTTCAAAATAAATTTAACATTTTCAGATTTAGCCGGTAGTTCTAGTGAGTTTTAGAAGAAACTATTGCATTTTTTCCAAATAGGTCAGTTTGTGAAATTATTCAAATAGATTATTGCAATTCTTAAAAAATGTTTTCTCCGCGTAAGAATTTGATGAAATGATTTTTGTTTTGATATTAAAATTCAAAAATTCTGCACCGATTCCTCAGAAAATTCTTCACTATCTCGCTAGAGTAAATTCCCGCGGAGTTGAAGAAACTGGAAGGACCATTGTCCCAAGTCGTGATCCAACTTTCTGCCAATTCCAAGTGCGTTCACCCTCTGACCTCTGCCGCGCTCGACCCTTGCCTCGTTGTAATTCTCATGACGCAGAAAAAATTGAATTAGTTAGCCAAGGAGAAGTTTGACCGAGTTTCCCCGAGGGTAGGGATCAATGGAGTATGCCGGAACGTATAATGACTCGCGGCAGTGTCGAGGACTCGCTGGCATTCCGCCAAACCCGCCGAAACAGCCGGCGGGCTTTCCGCTCAACGCACGGGGGGTGAGTCGTAAGCTGTTTTAGGATCCAAGTTTTTCGCGGAATCGTTCCGTTGATGAAAATTCTGCACGGACGCGTATCACCAAGTATTTGCGGTCGGATAAATAATAACATCCAATTGTCCGTTTGATTGGGTAGTAACCGCAGTATTTATAGTTCCATTTGTTCATTAAATAACGGACTAAATTATTTAGTGAAATTATAGGTGAAAATGAGATTTCAATTTTTCGATAAAAAGTTCAAAAGTTAAACATGGAGAAGTAAATTTTTAAAGATTTCAAACTGCGCAGTTCATAATTTAATTCAGTAGCCTCCCTTGGACAACGGCTCGGCATTATGAAGCAAGATGCGGAAACTTTTACCACTACGGACGCTGTCATACGAATTTCAAGTTGTTCTTTGTTATTGGGATCTAAAGTGGAGTCGTGGTGGATTCATGTCATACATATTTTTCAACGTGGCTGACTTAATCACCGCCGACTGTAACTAAGTTAGTCTTTTTTAAATATAAATAATGTTTTAGACTACAAAAGTTTCAAAATTAAGATAAAATTAGATGTAGTCGGCGGTGATTAAGTCACTCACGTTGAAAAATATATATGACGGATATCCCCACCACAACTCCACTTTAGATCCCAACAGCGAAGGCTTGCATCCGCGCCCGCTCGCGAATATCGCGTTGCGTAATCTGGCACGTGTCCGTCGGGGGGTACGTACGCGACTTCATTGACTGTCAAACCCGGAATATTAATCCAACGACGGCATGGCCCCCCGTACCTCATGCATTCAGAATCACCGGAAGATCGAAATCTTTGCCGAGTGGAGAAGTGACCTACGCTGCCTTCTTATCTGATTGAAATTCGGACGCTTCTCGTTCTTTGTAAGAATGCACGAGCGGAATTGTTTCTTTTACGGATTATTTTATCGAGACTTCTGAATTTAGAGTGAAATTTCGACTACAATTGTTCGCTTAATGGGCTGCTCCATATACACATAGATGGTTTTGAGTTTTGTTTGGTAAATTTTTTTGCACCGAACCGGTGACACATTTTTCAATGCTGAATGGAGTGATTTAAGCTTCGATGCTGAACCGGATCTATAGCCCTCCTGAAAAACAAAAATTGTGTTTGTTTTTCTTTCTTAATTGGCCGTTAAAAGGCGGATGCTGCTCTTCGTAGAACTCGAAACAAGAAATGTTAGATGTATCTCCGACCACATGATGCTCCTCTGATTCTCAGTCGTTTTAATGTCTTTTTCGCCTCTTATTTTTTTTCTTTAATGCACGATTAACAAAAGTGCACATCCTGGTTGAATAGGCTGTTTTCTACTATTCCTCATACTTATTTATTTACTCACATATTTTTTTATTTTTGTCGCTGTTCAAACGGATATACTCATGAACCAATCAAATCACGCTTTTAAATGCTTCACAACACCCTGCTCATGGTATTTTGTAGAGAGGATTAGAATCACCAATTTTGAAAACAAAGTGTGACTCAAAATCTGATTTCATTAAACTAAAGTTGGGTATTATTGACGGTTGAGCGATTCCAAGGATGTTAATTCGGTATTTGGATGGTTGAGGAAGGTACTAACTCATAATTTGGTTGAAGAAGGTATCATCTTGAAGCTCATTTCGAAAATTTTATATTCCGTAATTACATTTATTTTTATTAACGAAAATTAAGTTATTTATCTTCAATCACATTTTTCTTTAATTCTAAACGAGCGTGTAAAAAACAGGTAGTGCTAAACTCAAGCAAGCAACTTTTAACTACTTGTTTGTTTCAAAGTCAAGCACCTTTGGCACTCGTCGAGCATACTTCAACAGAAAAATTATTTCTGAAAACTTAGTTTTGTGTAAACTTTTACTTAATCCGAAGTGTTTTCCTCGCCGAAGGGGGAACTCAAACGCAGGCAGCCGCCGTCCCTCGTAGGTAAAGTTTGTAAATGCCTGAAATTTAAACACAGGTGATTGCTTTCATTAAACTTTTTTTCTAAAGAATAAATCCTTGTCGGGCAAATCCGATTACTGGCCGATTCTCCTTTATAAACCGGGGCAGTTTCTTCCTCACTTCATTCGTTACCAATGACGTCGCGATATAAATTCTGCGATCGTTGCCGGCAAAAAAGGACGTTCGCGAAATTTATTTAATAAAGCTTTACCTTCCTCTTGGATCTTTCTCCGAGTCTCTTTTTTCCTCGAGCTTCCTTATCGTTGGGTATTTTGTAGACGGACTCGACTCAGCTTATTTTTAGTAATTATTTTAATCTGGAGAATGGTAATTAAACGACTTTCCTTAAGTCCATCGAAGAGTCAAATATTAAGATTCGACTCTAACTTTTTTACTGAATAAAGTTCCACGGAAGATTGATAAAAATATTAAATTAGTTTATTAAACGCGATGCAATCACAGTTTCTTTAATTATCCACCGTAAATTTTCAAAAAAGTTATTTTAGTTGCGCAAAATTCACTAAAAGAATACAAAGTTCCGTACGAATACCGTAAAAAAAAGGTACATGATGGACGTGCTTCAAGTCCGAATCCACAACCCCGTTAAAAACAAGCAACTGAAAACTAGACGGACAGAGGGAAAAATCCACGGCGGCTTTCGCGCGTCTAGTACCGTTCTTGTGTGTGTGCTGCACGCATTGAACACGTAAAAATCTACGCGCGTGGCCCGCGAGAAAGGAAAGCCGTCAAACCGAACGGAGGATCCGGCATCTCCCCCGAAACGTCAATCGCAGATGGGGCGAGCGCATCCGCAGGAAAATAAAAATTGCATTTTCGCCCCCCTCCCCTCTCCCGCGTCACTCGCGGGCTAAATTCTCTCTGCCGGGCAAAAGTTGGGCAAGGAAAAAGCGGGCGCGTCGTCTAAAAAATACAAGAAGTAAATTTGATTTGCGCGCCGCGGCAACTAACGAAGAACCGGCCGGGGGCCGGGCCTTTTCCCGGGCGAAATTGCAGCGCTGATGCGGTTTACGAAAACGACTCTGAAAGAGGCGTGCAGTGGGGCTCGAATTATTGCATTAAGTCGCGCGCAGTCGCCTTTGTACTGGCCGCGGCGATCGACGAAATTCACCCTGGCTTCGATGCGAGTGCCGCGCAGATTAGGTTTACTTTGTCGCGAAAAAAAGCTCCGCTCGGCCCGCGCTTTGTGTAACGATTTTAATCCGATCATAAGGAGTGTGAAAGCCTACCCGAAGTTATTCGAGTTAGTTAGTTTGCTTTTTTAAATCTGAAATTTTTTTCTTTTATTGTACGGTTATTTCATTTATTTTTAAAATCAACCTGAAAAAACAGGTTTCTAAACAGAATTATGCATTACAATTAATATAAAATTGATATCTGATACTTAAGCATTTTTAAAAATCAATAAATTTGTTCCGATAAGGTTTGTGTTTAAATTAATTTCGTATAATTGATAATTGATTTTTAAAAAATATTTCGTTAATTTATCGAGTTGCGTATAGATACGAAAATAAAAAAATAATGAATTCTCCGAAATTGCAGTGGTCGATGAAAATGAAATTTAATCATTCACGAGATGCGTGCGTCCTTCAAAGTTACCAAATTACATCCGACGAGATGGCAATAACTGACAAGCTCAAAAGCGCTGTATGACAAAAGCTAAAATATGGCGATAACTCGTTAAAACCAACCTCATTAATCTCCTGTGCCATTTTCCTGTTATTTGAGCGCTAATAACACGGTTAAAAATGGAATGTGCTTTCGATATTATTGCTGGCTTTGCTCTCAATTTTATTGCTCTCTAATTTAGGCGTCGAAAAGATATGGAATTTATCTGACGCGTCTAATTAGAAGATTAAAACTCAAATTTGATTGCAATGATAATTTTCAAAAGGTTTTTGTTTATAGCGTTAGGTTAGGAATCTGTCATACCAACTTCAACATTTTCTTCATTATTTTGTAATTAATCTTTTCATAATGAAAAGATTTTAAGTTAAAACCAAACTTTTTTCTGTAATATTTATAAGTAATCAAAGAAAAAAATCCAGACGGATCTTGATCGCTTACAATCCCGTCGAACATAAACAACCGGAAACGTAAGCAAAACGTCGAATTCGTTGGTTGCGAGAGTAGGGGAACCCGAGGGGTGAGACAGGACCCCCTTCCCTTTGAATGATCTCGCCAACCTCATTTACTAATTTTTATGGTACACTTCTTTGTGTGAACATGTTTTTTACTGCACATCCGGGTTATTATCGCAACCAGAAAAAAAACTCGCTCCATTATCCCACCACCTCTTCAAGCATTCGGAATCGCCTAAAACAGACGCTGTTTCGCAGTCGGTTGTTCGAATCGGATGGACTCGACGCTGCTCTCTCGCGGATTAACTCGAGCGTTATCGCGGGGAAGACGACTGGATGCACCGTCGAAATCACGTGCACGCGCAGCAACGCATAGGCGCTCGTTCGAGGCCGGCCGCGGTATACGGGAAATTTCAATCGGTCGTTCGATTGTGCAGCCGCCTCAGGCGCTGCGCACACAATACGGCCCCGATTGAGAGCCCGAAAATTAATACGCGCGGGTTCTCCCCCGCTCGGCAAACGGGGAAAGACGGGCGGCAGAGTCCGACGGATATTGACCTGTAAACGAATCGTCAAACGCTTCAAGGCGCTCCCCCCTCGCGAAGGGTTTCGCTTTGATTTTTCGAGTGTGTTTTTACCGGCGATCTGGCCGAGGTGGTTTGCGATCGCCATTCGTCGCTTTCGCAAGAGGCCTCTTTTAAGTGTGACTTTTTCAGACTCAAAGTTCTTCTGGGTTTAAAAAAGAAGTCAATTTCTTTACGGCTGCGGGAGTTTGGTTAATTGGTTTCGCGGCCTCGCTCGTACTCATCAATTTCGTCGTTCCACAGTTTCAAGTTCAAACTCCAAGATTCATCTCGATCATATTCATAAATTAGGTGTAGATTTCAGTTGGTATAACTGGAAACATCGATTAAATATTACAGGTTCAGTTCGATTACTGAAAGTGAGGATGCGTAGTGACTGGTCCCTTCCTTCGCACGCTCTCTAAAATCTCGAATTTCTTAATTGCAAAAGAAGAGGATACAATATTACTTGCTATGAAAAAGTCGTTATCTCATAAAATCGAAACTCGAAGTATCGACTGTCCTCAGGGATCGGGCACAAACAACACGCACCGCAGGACAAACAGTATCCCGTTTAACGTTTGACCAAAACGATCGGATCGCGTATCCCTTTGGCCGCTTTACGGCATCCGTTCTGCCTTCAGGAAATTACGATCGTTTCAGTCTGAGCCTCCAATTACACTCAGCCGGATCGCGACAATGTGCTAACCTAATCCATCTCACTATTATTTCTTATGAGTCGTGAATCCGTTGATGCTGAAACATGAGTTTATTGCTATCGCTATTGTATATTTTAATGATACATAAATTTATTGATATTTTGTTATTTTACTAATGCGGATAACACGTATTATTGTACAAATAAAAATGTATGTTCTTTTATGGTACATCGTATTCTTTCAGCAGGTAATAACCCCAAAGCCCTGCGGATGGTTTATAGGCATAATTTAAAAATCTCCAAAAGAATTAAGTTTCTCTTCGATATACTTTTATTGTTATGACGTAAGATAAAATTTATATGTATGTGAAGTTCTTTGAAATTAATCGTAATTTTTATTACTCAAAATAAATAAAATTACATCTTCACCTGTCCCTAGTTCCGCTTTGGCTACTGAGAGATACACGCGTTAGTCATTTCTCACGCAGCTTGTATTCATTGTCATCCTAAGACATGCCGAGCTGCGCACTCATATGCAAGTTTAAGTAGCTTAAAATGACAAGAAGCTAATCCTCTTGAAAGAGAAAGTCGTCAGCGTTAAGAAGTTACTACACTGCCGCGTTCTGCAGCAGGTTATAAATATCAAAGAAAGTGAAAATTCTCTAAAACTAATTTTTTATAAGAAGATCCTTTCATTTGTTCATGCCATTTTTTCTATTAAGATAAAAAAGAAAGACCACCTTTGTATGAACTGAATATACATTATCAATTTAGATTAGTTTAATTGAGAATAATTCAGAATTGACATTTCGCTAATGCTTTATGAGTAACTACACCCTGGAAAATGTACTTCGATTTGTAGCCATACAGGGTCGAAGGTCGTTAAGTACAGATATGGCGGATCCTTTCATCTCGGATACAGTCTTTCTAGATAACGGGATTACAAGTTATCCATGTCAAATTGTCAAAAATGCAAAACTGACAACATTAATATGAAAATTCCAACTTCTAATAGAAAAATATTTTTGTGCTCGACTAAGGCAGAGGTTCTGGCCCAAGTCACTTAACCTCTAATATGAATACATACATGTAAACAGATTTGGATGAGTGGTTCAATTTGCTACAGCAACCAGTCGCCCAAATGGACGAGCTTTTTTCTATTGCGTATGCAAATTTGGGTTTTTTAGTTACTCAGGTTACTCATAGTTTTGAGCATTATAACTCAGTACAACAACATTCCTGTGCAACTTTAAAGTATGTTCAAATTCATTCATTTCATTAAGCAACCCTTAAACCCTACACGATTCGCTCCATAAGCCGCGTTATCCAAAGCAATAATCGCGAATAAAGGCGATTGATGTATTTGCATATACATCCGGGTGTTATGCATGACTAAGCCCCAACCCCTTGGCCCGTGCGCGTTGGTAAACCGATCGGAATACTCGAAAAGATGGGCGCGACCGGACCGTGAAACGGAATCCGATACTCTCGCAGAGGCGGTGGCAAAGGGGATATTCGGTTGCACTGACGGACAATCGAAATGTAATCCCTTTGTCAGCGACGTCTCCGCAGAATTTTGCGCCTCTGACGATCTTATTGAACTACCGCGCCGTCTAGCTTTACCCCGGGGGTAGCCCGGGTATAGCACCCATAGAGCGGGAGCAGACATAATCGCGCAGTGCGCGTGTACGCGAGCAGTAGGTAAGGGGTGGCGCTAATGTGCTTAACGTAATACTCTGCCTGCAACGCTGGCTCCATCTCGAGGCGGGGATTTGCACCCGCTTTGGCCTAGTACTTGTTTCGCCTTGCTACGAATTAATAATCACTGCTTATGGCTGTCGAGAGAATCAGTGTGTTCTTTAATGTCTAGTACTTAAGGAAGTAGAGGATGTTAGGCGGCTTAAGTGTTAGTGGTCCGTATTCTGAGACGATGCGATCGATTTGGCTCTTCATCTGATAAAAAGTGATCGGCATTCGATCAGACATTTTCCACAGTTTATCTAAACTTGTATTAAAATATGAAAACATTCTTTTGCTGACTTTGATTTAGTTTCATCAAATTTAGCAAGATTCACTTTCATTTTCTGCTAACAACTTCTATGATAAAAGTAATAACAAAAGCTAATTTATAACAGATTCCTTAATTTTGATTCCTATAGTAATTCAGTAAAAACTTAGGAACGGTACTCTTCTCTATCATTTAAGACTTCCTTCTCTTTCTTATATAGTTAAGAACCAGCGCGAGGTACACAAAAGTTTATATAAAACAAAGTTCACGAAGCGGAATCTAATATCATGAGGACAAGTTGAGAAGGAGGCGTCGACGTTGACGTTAAGTCCACAGTAGTTAATGCCACTGGTACAAATGATGCTCTTCAACGACGTCGACGCGGCTCTCTGTCTCGTTATGGTACTTATCGAGGCAATGCTCAAACTACCAACTAAATCTCTTAATACGACTCAATCGGTGCAGCCGCAACAATGATGCGAGATTCTAGAGTCCTAGTTCTCCGCATTTGTCTTTCAGTCCACTTTAAACTGTGTGCTTTTGGTTAGTTATTACCGGATTTGAAAATAGGGAGATTTTGTATGAAAACAGTGTTATCAAAAATCGATTTCCCGGTGATTTATTAAATTTTGTTTTATTTTAATAGTTACTTAGGGTCACATTCTAAAATTTCGTTTATTGGTATCTGAATTCTATCAGTAACCCTCTGAATCATAAAAGTGAAGCAGCCTATGCTGCTTATCCACTTCCATTTGCACATTGTTATTAGATTGAGCGTGTCACGTGGTCAAATATGTCGGTTGTAAGTCACCTTACACACTCCCAGGTCACATCTCAATATTTGACATCAATCTAGTCCATTACAGAATAGTCAATCATCAAATTGAAACTGTTATTATCTACTTTGATTTAAAGTAAACAAATTCATTTACATAAATTCCAGTATAAACATTTTTTAAATAAATACTAACGGCATCTATAAATTCTACGAATCCTAAACTGGAAACTTTTTCCTGCTCAGTAATCAGAAGAAGCGCAATTCGTCAACTCCCTCCGCCGCGTTGTTGAGATAAAAAATTCATCGCAAGATTCCGTCGATTGCACAAAGAAATCCGTCGCCAAAGTGCCTCTAATTGCCGGGGCAAGCTCGCGCGAGCGTAAACATTGGCACCAGGTCGCGGCAACTGCCACCTTTTCTCTATCTCTCTCCCTCTCGTCGACTCTTATACCCGGCCGTCCAGCTCGGGCGATGCTCTTCGGGTGTCGTCCTAACGCGCCTTGAAGGACACATTGTTGGTAGCCCCGCTAATTAGGAGCCGGCGTCCTTCTCCTGGCGCAGGTGGGTTAATTGAATATCTAATTAATGACGTCCGCCGGATTCATAACTGGCTCTCGTTTTATAGAATGCGCTCCTCGCGGCCCATAGAAGCGCGCGCGCGTTAAGCGCGGTTCAGCGCCTTAATTAGTTTTCCCTTGGCGCGCTCTCGTCGCTAGTTAGTAACTGGATAGTTTCCACTTGTCGGGCTCGGGGGGCTCGGCTACACCGGCGTCGGCGAGACAAAGGCCCAGCGCGCACCGTCAGCGACGGCTCGCGATTCATGCCGCGGCGCTCCCAGTCTATATCCCCGGTCATAATGCGAGAGATGCGCGGGAGCACCGGCGTGCCGACTCGCTCGCGCAGCTATGGTTGTTGTTTCCTCGAGTCCTCCTGCTTTCCACTTCTTTGCGCAATTTAACGTTTGCTTTTTTGCATCTTCCGCTGCGAGCTCGTCACTCTTTCCTTATACTTTATATCGCTGTGTCTCTATAAATTAAACTGTCTTCGTTATTTGTCCACATTTAGTAGTTTTAAAATCGCGTTGATATAATTAATAGTGTGCCATTCCACGGTTCAGCAATAGGATGCTGACGCTTCAATTATTCGCTGTGAGAACCGACGGTGCTGGCCTCATTTTTATGTCCTTTCTATGTTAAATCTGATGGAGTAAAATTAGTTGAAGCAGCTGCCGTCAGCGTAAATAATGTCTTTTCCATAAGACTACGTGTTATAGTGACATTTAGCGCCAGACCTCTCCTCCACCGACACTCTCAATCCCTCTATAAAACTCTCAAACAGAAATTACAATAAGGTTAAGTTCTTTTTACTGAAACAGCCACTACTAGATGACGCTACGTAAACGTAATTTAATTTTGTCAGTAAAAAATATACTGAACATCACATCATTGTGACTGTACCTAACCTCTTCACCCTGTACTGAACTCATATATGTATTCGCAGTACCAAGGTCCACGAGAGGGCAGTAAAGTTATTCTAACGTGACGTGACAGTAGATTTGTATATCTGATAAATACATTGTATGCGAAATATGTAGATATACTAATTAACGCTTTTATATTGCTTTGGTATAACTTTGAGCATTTATAGTTTTAGTTACCAGAGGCCGACTACATTGCTTGGAAGTGCGAATAAACTACCGAATTTTTAAATGGATCTTTGTGCTATTTTTTCTCCATTTAAGAACTAATTCCGCACTTGAACATTAAACCTCTTAGGTCTATAATTGATAATAATCATTTTCTTATTAATGGACACGATAATTACGCGGTAATTAGAAGCATAAAAAGATATTGAAAACTATTAGCTCCATATTCATTTTACACTTGAATTACGCCAACCTCGCTGCACACGAGAACTTTTTCTTCGCATATTGAGTTTCCGCGAGCTTTGATCCCGCGTCATTTTCATTTTTTCACCGGGGGTACTCTTTCTTTCCTCCGGATTTTCTTTTGTACGACCGATGCTGGTACTGGTGCTCCGCGTCAGAACAATTCGTTGATGAGATTTCGGGGATCGCCGACGAGAATCCAGCCTTTTTCGGGGGATAATTAGGAGAACTAATTACCGGGAGTTCGCGAGGGGCGCGCTCGAGCGGACGGCGGTCAGCGAAATCCGAATTTAAATTTCGAGGCCGGCAAAGGTTGAGTCGTCGCCGGGCTACCCATACGGCATTTAAGAGAAGCTAGCATTTCGTTTGCATCGAAGCTGCGCCCGAACGCAATTATTTAGTTTTCAGTTAGAGGATTTTAATTGAATCAAGAGAGGAGCTCGTGCAGCTTCGGAATTTTTTCCCGGAATTATCACTTTATGCAGTGAAATCGTTATGTATGTTGATTTGTAATATTTATCCGTTAGTGTAATTTGATTGGAAATCCAACCGACCGTACGATGTAAAACAAATCAACCGACGTAAAGATCAAAGTTATGTTCTGCAATTTCATTCAGAAATAATACTATTGATCCTCAAAGGAGTGATCATGATCCGGTCACTGAAGCCAATTTTGTCAAAACCGGAAGTAGGCAGAAAACCATATAGACGAAGAAGAGATAAAGATTTAGACGAATTAATGCATTAATGCACATAACTTTGACATTGATCTTCAGGTCACCTTTATGAGTGTTATTTAGTGTACATTATTCTTAAAATGTAAGATTGGTATATACAAAAAATACGGCTCAGCTTTGTATTTTTTTGCATTTAAACAATATTAAGATATCAATAACCCCTAACAATAACTAACAACAATTTATAATACCAACACACATCGATAATCATAACAACCGTTTAATGAAGTTAAATATCATGGAATGGAAGAAAATTCATTAACGAAGAAAGTTTATTAGAAATTCTGATTTACTGTAATGAAACATCTCGTAAATAAACAAAACAAGTTGTCGACGAAAAAAAAATGCAGTCACCCCATTAACGATTGGTGGCTCGCTCGGTGCGAAGTTGAGACCCTCGTGCGTTACAGAAGTTACACGAGCAGCTCGCTGTAGTTTGTCTACCGCGCGGTCCGTGGACCTATATAGCTTCGAATCCGCCTCCCCGTCCCCAGTCCGAAACAAACTCCGTTGGCTGTTTTCCGCACGCTCAAACTAGTAACTACTATCCGGAGCGGTTTTCACCTCTCAACTGCCAATTACTAATATTCACACTGGCACTTTCTGCATGCACCCGCTGAGAGTCGCTTAATTAATATCTTCCCTGAATCGCCCACGATCTCAATTTTGTACTTGTTCCTTTGTTACGGTATACTTTTTATTAGTCGTAGTCCTGCATATTCAAGAAAATTTAGATACTCGGTACTGGTTTATTTAAACACGATGGAGTAAAAGATTGTATTTTAATTTGTATTCAATCAGATAAAATGTTATCTACTTATCATTAGCAGCAGGGAGGACTAATAGTATGCATCTGACATGTTGAACAAATTTGTTCTTTTTTTCGAAAGCATTGTAACAAAAGTTTATTCTTTGGTTAGCTTTCTGTTTCCTTTTCTTCTTTATACGATCTTTCTTGCGATAGCGACGTTCAATTCAAACTTCTAACCCGGCCAATGGAAAGTGGCGCCTCCCTGTTGATGTTTTCACAGCAAGTTCAAAGCTATGCAGTGCTGTCAAAAAATCTCTATTTAGTGTTTGATACTTCATTCCTTGAATTTGCACTAATTTGAATGTTTAATAGGATTCTGTAATTTTGATTATAATCATATAATTATTATATTTCAACAATATTATTTAATCGATAGTTTTGCAAAGAGGAAATTGAAACGACTTTAGACTGATATCAACGATGTTGTCTAATGTTTATTATAAGTACTTTTTTTATATTTAATTGAAATTAAAAGAATTTCTATAAAAGTAACTAAATAACCGAAAAAATGCTGCGTTATTTCATTATTTCCAAACACGCCGATTACTCGGATGTCTTCAAAAAGGAACTCGTAACACGGCCGAATGAACTTTTTTACACGTGCTTTCGTCCGCTCTGTATTCGGCGTGTTAATCGAATGTGTTCGTGCAGGTGTTGTCAGAATTATTTCCGCCACTTCTTGTTGCGTCTGCTGCTGCTTTCTAATGTCCAGCAGCGCCATAGAAATCTCGTTTCAATTGAAAGCGAAAATATTTTACTGGGTCGCTATAATCACCTCAAAATTTCGATTTAACTACCGTGTTGCGTGCATTACGTTACATTAATTTGCGCGCAATGACATAACGATCGTCAACAAAATGGTATTGAAAATTTTGATACGAAGAAAACTTGTAACCGCAACAGTATTAATCCTACAGTTTCGTATGCACTAAATTTTAATGAAAACCTGAAACTAAATTAACTGAGAGACCTTTTTTTAATGAAAAACGATATTGAATAATGATTCCGTATAATGAAAATATGTTGAATCTTAATTCGGACGTTAAAGGGTTACACGTCGAATGTCCTGTCGATTATCCCTTCGGGAATCTCTCCCTTTTGTCCGACATTCGTTTTTATTACTCGCCTCTCCGGGAATTTTACATGACATTCGGCTGCTTCAATATTTCTCCACTCCTCGTTGACCGAATTCAATTTCCCCACCCCCTATTTTTTCGCGCAGAATGAATCTCTTCTCACTCCTTTTTTTCCTTCTTCGTAACTTATTCTCCGCGAGTAATCACACCCACGGATTCGACTTGTTCGCGCGCCGAGTGTTTCCACAGACTTTTAACGCTATTCCGCGCCGGGCGAACTGTGGGATTTCCTTTTCTGATGGAATCCTTCAAAGTTTAATGTGGGGTTGCGTAATTTTTCCGTGGATGGACGTCTGTTTTTTTTTTCGTCTGGCTGTGCCGGCGACGACGCGCTCTAGCCGGGACGCGCAATTACAACGTGCCACCGAGGACTCCAAGAATTTTTATTATAAGTAATAGAAGAGCGCGAAAACGAACTCGATTGTTGGCACAAATGCGATTTTAATTTGCCCCCTTCTGTTCCCATCCTGGAGTGGGTTATCGAACCTGCATGAATAATTCATTCATTTATTTCCTTTTCATCGAACGGCCGATATTTTAGAAAAAATTAAAACAATATTTACTCGTGTTCAAATATTATAGACATAATGAACTTTTTCGTCAAATTTCACCAGAACCTAACCTTATCCTTACTAAAAAAGAGAATGATGAAAAGGGAAGCCTCTATTGATTGTGATTGGTCAGTTTGACGCGGAGATTCGAAATTTGATTGGCTTACAAATTGTGACATATTGTGACGGAAATTTGGCGCGAAATTTTGACTCAAATTTCATCATTTTACATGTACCGCGCGCAAAGCGCACATTTAGTCTTCTAGTATTAATAATATTTAAAAATAATTATATTAATGGATTTCGCATCGAATTATGAATCAATGCTTGATTCTTCACAATTTTCTCCGTCAGTCGTCGAGAAGTGTTCTTCACAATTTTCTCCGTCCCTGTTTCTGCTTGAGCGCAAACAAAGTATCCGTCAGAGTTTGGCTGCTGGCCAGAAAAAAATACTGCCCGAGTCCGCGATCTTGCGAGAATGCGAAAGGGAGACGAGCGACCCGCGCAACAGGTAAACCCTGGTGGCAGGGGGCCAGTTCGCCCGTTGTGCATATAATTGCCGGAACTCGCGGGCTCGCCCATCCGTCGATTGGCTTTCCTTGTTATTTTTCTATCGCAATCGCTCGTCAGCCGGAAGAGCCCTATACTCAATCATCCGGCGAAAGTGAGTTTTTTGCCGAAGTTTTTGTGAAACTGCAAAAAGTGAGTGGCCGGAACGGAATTTAAATAGTTTCGGGATTCTGAGTAAACACTTTTAACAAGAGTCGATACAAATATGTCATGTATTATACTTCTCGTGGTTTTCTATCGGTGGACCACTGAATTGCAAATTGTATCTACCGTACCTTTCGAAACAAATTTTCAATCTATTCCAAGTTTTTACACCGAGGATCAAAATAAAAAAAATACAAATGTTACTTCATTATTCTAAGGTAGAGTCGATTACACGCTCTTGCCAGGAGCAGTGCAAAAAAGCATTCCGAAGGCGCTACGTCGCTCATTGAAAAGCGAATCGAGGCGCGTCGATCCGAACTGTCGAAAAATAAATTGGGTATCGCCCCGGTCCGTATAAAAAGTATCCACGGCGAAACGAGCCAATCCATAACTCGCGGGGAGGCGGTAAATAGCTCGAACTCGCCCAGCGATAAAAAGAAAATTGGCCGACGTACGATCCCTAGCCAAAATACGTCGGGAAGATTAGAGCCATTCGAGTTCCGGGGCCCCGACGCCTCGCGATGATGGAGAAGAGAGCGGCTCTCCCACTCCGCATAGCCGTTCCGTCGCTACCACCCGCTCTACTCTCTCTACTTATCGGCTTTCTTCGACCCTCTCCATCCCAGCCGTGACGAGACAAAGATGCAGTGGGGTAGTAAAGATGAGGATGGAAAATAGTTTCGTCTAGTGTGCGGGTGAAATTGTTTCTGCATCTTTTCTTTTATGCAAAGTGCGGAAGTCCAGAAAATGTTTAGTGTTTCATTTAAGTTCGTTTAGAATAGGATTTGATTGGTAAAAAATTATGCTCCCAAGGTTCAGTCTTTTGTTTTGTTCAAAGGTTCATTTTCAATTACGAGCAATCTATAATGTAAGATTAAATCTGTAGACTGCTAATGATTGCTAGTTAATTAGACACAAAATATGACAATCAATTATTTCCACTTACACCTTTAATAGCCTTTAATAGTTCCTATTTATGACGCTGCAATAGATGAAGCCTGACCAATTAACTTTTTATCCACTAGTCATTGAGATGAATCATTAAATATACTTTCAAGGTCTTCCAAACAAGATTGTAATTGATGCTACAAAACATATCAGCACCATAATCGCTAACTGAAACCTCGTATTAAATAAAATGTAAACTTATTCTCCAATTAATGACCACGTAAATTAACAAAGAAACCATACCGAAAATATAAACAAACAATATCGATGTTCCATCGGGTTGCACGCTTTGCAAAACATTACAGCTCAATCAATGCCCAGGCCGCTATTCAACATTTTCGCACCCCCCAAAATCTCCACGCGCGTACGGCACACAGCGCCGCTGGGAACAAGAGCAAAGCGAACGTAATGTTACCACTACAAACTCCGGAATCGCGTATATCCTTTCTTTCATTTGTCTCCCTTGTCCGGGTCGTTCGCTCCACGGGCGCCGTCAGCTCCGCGCCACCGGTTTACGATGGACCATTGACGGGCGTTCGGCAGACAGGTATATACCTCCCACCCCCCTCTTCCGTAAAATTTAATTGCGAACTACCATCGAGCTCGATGCGTGTGCCGGCGCTTCTCCCTCGCTGTTGAATTGCCGTGGGTCGGGGGGGACGAAGCCAGGCACGTGCATTGTGTCGCGATGAGGTGACGCGTCGAGACGTTATTTCGCGGGCTTACGTGCGGAGACGCGCGGAGCACGAGGACGAGGTTGATTTTCTTCGCTCGTTAACGCGTTGGCTGATTTTGAGCTGCGGTTTTGAGGAAAAATTTTAATTATTTTTTTTTTTTGCTCTTTGTAACGACACTGATTTCCTAGTTCACTGGCGTGGAATTTCGAAATTAGATGGTGGATCGGTTTACGTTTATTAATAATAATTTTTGTCATATTTAGGTAATAACCGAGATAAACTTTAAAGGAAATTTCATTTTTTACGCTGAAATACTTTCGAAGCGAGCTTTTATTGCGGACGTAAAAAAGTCGTAATTTAAATCCGGAAAGGAGTTTGATGCTAAAGACGGTTTGGTATTTTTTATAAAATTACAGAATTTTTTTCTTTATATTTGCTTTTTATTTCAATGTGAAACCAGGAGTTTTATTTTAGAAAAATGTTCAAGCCATTATTTTAATCTGCTAGTAAAAATAATTTTTACTGAAAAACTTCCTTAATACACTGCAGAGTTATCTTCTACAATTTCAGGGATGTGGCTTTCAGGTGGATGAGGTATTTCAACGTAATTTTATAGGGAATGTTGTGAAGTTGTATTACAATTTTATCCACTAACCAAGCGAAAGATAATGACTTGATTTGACCTCTCTGCGATGAAAGGAGAAAGTTTTCTAAAAAGTTGTAGATTAAAATTAAGATACGACTTTAATGGAGTATTCACAAAAATGAATAGTATGACTAGATTAAACATTAATGGAGTTCCTACAGTTCATATTTTTTGCAAATTTTCTTTCAGTCTTCATTTTTAGCAATAAAAATAATTCAGACATCGGATTAAAGAAAGTCACAATCAAACATTTCTTTTTAAACTATCCACGCGCATGATACATATTTTCCGTTTTAGTTTCGAAAAAACTGTCGACACAATTTTCCTGCCCTTAAGCAAGTTTACAAAGTCGAGTCTTCACCGGGTAAACTGCAGCTGACTTCGTCCGAAACCCGGAGGGCTGGCGATGCGACGGCCCGCATACTTTTTTCGTCGATGAATTTGACGGCGCGCCGATGCCTCGGAAAATAATCTCGTTCCCGATGTAAAACAGCTTTCGCGTCGACGTCGCCCGACGTCGCGACCGCATCTCCATTTATTACTCTCTCTCCCGCGGCGTAGGACGAAATCACTTTGAAAGCGCTCGTTCCTCTCTCTTTTCAGATCAAATCAAATCACCCGACTCGAGTGTGCATCAAAATTTCATGCAAATTGAAAGAAAATGCAAGCGGCCATCGGGGGGGTTGGGGCCTCCCTTCTCCACGGGCAAAGCCCGTCGATTCCTCCTCGTCCCTCGGCTTCGCGGAATTTTCGTTGATCACTTTCGCTACGCTCGTTACGTTCGTCTGCGCCGGCGATTCATATCCCTCTCGGCCGGTTTACGGCCCACCCACCGCCGGGCGCCGTTTCATCCACCCTAAACGAATCTCACCGGGTAAAACGGCACCGGAGCCCACCGGCCCGGCTGTACTGCCACCCCTCCGTCTTGACTTTACGGCTCTTCCGATTCTACTTTCCGGTACTCTCTTTGTACCGGGACTTTGTGTTGATTGACATCTTTGTGACCGTCGCTAATTTTTTTTTTTAGAGCGATGTTTTTATAACTGTTTTTTTTTTCTTTATCGAGTACGATGATTATAAAGAGTAACATTTTTCTTCTTTTAAAGATTTAATTTATAATTGAAATCGGAAGAAAGCAACAGTGTTGCGTACGTTATTAAATAAAAAGGTGCCAATCAGAAAATTTGGCTAAAAGTATAATAAAAACATTGTGCAAGTAAGCGTATGATTTTTATGACAATGGTTTATTCGTTTCTGCCAAAGAAGAAGGTAACAGTTTTAATTGGATTTACACCTCAACCTTTGGGCGAAGTTTTATTAGTTTTTTCACTATTGTTTTTATTTATTTTAGCGGAAAAAAAGAACCGACAATTTTTTTATTTTATTGACAAAGGCGTTATTAGTTTTAACGAAAATTAGGTGAGAATGACGAGTAAAACTGTGATTTTAATAAATTTCAGTGCTTGAAAAGGGTAGCGAAATAGCTACCGAAACGTCGTACGCATCTTTTACATTACAAGGACTTTACTCATTAACATCAATTTAAAAACTCTCCTAAATATAATAAAAACATTTAAGAATATTCTAAATGTTGAATAAGTACGTGTCATAATTAACTAATGAGGATCCATTAATCATAACAAATTCAAGCGCAAGAACAGGGTATCCGCACGATGAACGACTGGTCTAGCGTAGCCCGGGTCGACACGCCTGTGCCAAACAATGACTTTATCATCGACACAGCATGATCGTCCAAAATGTATATATTTACCGGTGCACACCGGGGCCAAATTACGTTGTCAGTCGGCGTGGTCGCCGCACCCCCGGCCCGCTCGATGGGATTCACGCACCCGGGGACAGCGGGTTAATTGCGCCCCTGACTGCTACCTGTGAACGCGGTCCTGTCAGGTATTTTGTAGAAGGCCGACGTAAGCGCGTCGGAGTTGTTCGCCGGGGCGAGTGCCGACAATCACCCGCTGAGCCCGCAGGCGATTAGGAAGTGCGGCAATGTTTTTACAAGATAAAAGGAATCGATTATCAGACCCAGCTAGTGAAGCGCGCATTTATTGGGTTATTGGCACTTTCGGCGAGGTTTATGTAAAAAAGTAAATGTTGCTGTGTCGGTAAGACAGTTTCCTCATCATAAATTTCACTTGTTATATTACGGAATTCACTTGTTCTTATTTTAAAAGAACGGGATAACTTCTGTTCACAATAATTAAAATAATATACTCACTGAAATTGATTACAAAATTCATCATGAATGTGTCACCGGATACTCACCTGGAACAAACAAAATTTTTCAATACATTAATAAATAATTCAATGTTTTAAAAACTATTTTACTAGACAGTAAACTATTCAACAACTTATTTAGTAAAGTACCGTAAATAAGTCACCAAATTCGTACATTATAATAAACCGCGTTCGCAATTCCAATATCCGCGCGTGCCATCACACCGGCGAGCACTCAACAAGTGGGTCTACCGCATATGTCGCGCGCATTACACCCCCTTATCCGCCATCGTTTCTTTCCTCATTACCCTGGCGCGTCGCCGCAAAACCCAAGTTGCTGACTTCGGACGTGCGGCACCCTTGACCGTTTTTCGCCGGCCGCAACGTCCGGGCTCGAGCGAACTGGGACGAAAGCGTGGAGAGGCGATGGGCAGAGGGCAAGGGGGGGAGGGGGGTCAGAGGTGGTGCACGACGGCAACACACGGCGAAGTTGCAATCTGTTCCCGATGGCTCGTGCGCGCGTTGCGGTTACCACTTTACAGTCGACCCCCACCCCGCTGTAAACCGAGCGGTTCGATCGAGAGAGGCGCGCACACCCCCTACCGGCGGCCCATCAGCGCCAGGACGAGCTCATCTGTACACCTGTCCACCGGGATACTAACCGAATTCAGCGCTTTGGTTTTGCCCTTTTCGAGCCTTCTCTCTCCCTGTTTCTATCTCTCTCACATACACTAACGCACACTATCTCGCTCTCTATCTCTCTCTAACACGCAAAAGGGAACACGCAGCGTGCGTCAATCAGCTGAAAATTACAGTGTCGATTTTCGTAAGCCCTGAATGAAAAGAGAAGTGGGTCTATTGTGCTGGCTTGACATCGTGCAAATTTCAATTCTGTTCATTATGTAAATAGTTTCTTTTTGTAAATCTGTAACGTATATCACGGTCAATCATTTTTTAATTTTGATTTTGTTATTCAGAACATCATGTTGAAAAATAAATGTAGATAATGTGCACTGAGAAAGTAAATTGCGTTCTGTCAATAAATTTTTCAAAAAATGTGTGAATTACCTTTTGTGAAAGTAAAAGTAAGAAGATTTGAATTTAGTAGTTTTCTGTGTTCTCAGTATAATCGTATTTCAGATAACTCGATAGTTTATTGCATATAAGACAAGCAACATTAAATTTCACACTTCTAACTTTCTATCTATTTATTGCGGCAAATAACTCATGCAATATTACACTCATGGTAATAAATGTATTGAATAAAAAACACCTAATGACGCACATTTTAAAATTTGAAAATTGTATTGAATCATAGAGATGACAATTAATAGTATCGTGAAATACTACAAAGCATTTTGATTCAGCTATCAAGCGACTTAACAATATATAGCTTTTGGATGAACGTTAACGTTTTTTATTTGTAGAAAAAAAGGTGCGCTATAGTTAAAATATGGCCAAAAATATTGACGCTGTACGCATTAATTTATTTTTATTCAGCAAAAGTTTTCAATTTCCTGACGAAGGATACAGTAACTAATTAGTTCTTTATTCTGGTTAAAATGGAACATATTCATTAAAGGCAATTAATTTATTAATGCTATTTTAACCATTGTTATGGCAACAATAGCAATCTTTCTCTTCCCAAACAATTTTCATATAAGGCAAGACCGACAGTAAAATAAAAGTCCATTGAGTTTAAACGGGGACAAAAGTCATCTACAGAATTTGCGGAATACACGCATGCGACAGCGCACAAAGCTAGTTTGCACAAAGAACACCGGTGCCAAGCATTGTACAAGTGACTAACGTGATTAAAACAATGTTACAAAGAAATTAATACCTTTTTTAAATCTCGTAAGATTAATGACACGACACTCTTTTTTTCATTCCGACTATTAAAAAAACGACTCGCCGGTCATAAAGATGTCATTAAGTGAACGCACGCGTGTATTACATTATTACACTACCGCAAACGGCTACTCTCGTGAAAATACTTTGCGCATTCCGCCGGTGTCTCACGCACGCGACCGAAAAGCCGCGTGCGCGCCTCTACTTACTAATAATTAAGATCCGTTTCTATAAAGATGCTTTCGAAACTTCTGTGCGATCGAGCCGACAAAAAGTCGCCGGGCAAAAATGCGACCCGCGCCCGGATACAGAGGGCCGACGGTGTTGCGCAACGTTTTTATGGTCCGCGGAAAAATCTCACCTTTCCAAAGGCTGTCGGCTTTGCGACACGCGATATCCTTTATTCGAAGGCTTTCCTGGACGTACCGGAGGTGAGCGTTATTTTATACCAGGGGGGGATCTCTTTTTTGCACGTCAAACGAATGCCGAGCGCTGAAATCGTATGATCAGATTATTCTCGTGTTAATTTTCTGATAGGGATTAATGCGGCATATGAATGTGTAATAAGATTAGCATCTGTCTGTGGATCTAAAATATAGTGCGCATAAGTGATCGAATAACATTTTGTGGTCGATAATACTTTTTTTAAATTTTCTTTTTCACTTGTACACAGAATACTTTGAGAGATAAAAACGTATTTGTATTAACTCAATGAATGTTGGTTGAAAAAGGCTATTAAATAACTGTTTATAATAATTACAGCAATAATATACAACCCCCTTATGACATAAGACAAAATGGTTCGACGTAAAGGTGCATGCCAAAAACTGTTACATTCAACGTTAAATTAAGATATACTATTAATAGTAATACAGGAAAAGAAACTCACGCTTGTTCTTGATTATGAACTGGTAACATGTGTTCAGATAAGAGATAACAAAATTGACGTAATAGTTCATTTAAAAAAAAATGAAAGTCGTAATCCATAAAATAATCATACCGGTTTCAAGGAAAATCAATATAGAATTGAAGTTATTGGAAATTTCTTTGAGAAATTATGGCTTAAATTTATTTGCATTACTTCTACGGTTCTTGAGAAACAATTAGTGACGTCAATAAACTAAAAATAAAATCTATCAGTACTTTTTGAAAGAACTTTTTTTTAAGATTATAATGGTAGTTATACTTGCGATGTTTAATACGCGTGCAAAAGTACTCTTTCTCTCGCCGTAGTTTCTTATATAACGAAATTTAGCAAGGACGGTAATGGCATCATAACATTATTAAGCCGTTTTTAATCTCGGTATTGGACATTTATTGTAATAAAGCGGAGTAATTACTTAGAAACTGAATTAATGAAGCAGCGTGATAAATGAAGAAAGTTTTCACGGTAGTAATTTTTAAGGTTATTTTCTAAATCTCGCCGGTCATGCATTTTATTCTGATAATAATTAAGAACAATGTTCCACTTGTTCTTAATTACGATCCACCTTTACTACGCAATTCCTGATTTACTGATTTTACTACCGAAACAAGTGTCATAAAGTAAACCGTCAATATTAAAGTCACATTCAAATTCAGTAATACCAACCTTACCAATCTCTAGTTCGTCATTTTTACTTTTGTGTCCGTGTACTAGTCATTATGAAAGCAAGCTTATATTGAATCTTGCCGGGTGTCCCGTCGGCAGCGAAAAACGCTCGGGCTTGTGCGCAGCCCCGAAGATGAAAAGAGATAATGAGGGTGAGCGCGTCGGGTTCGTGTTTACCCGAGAACAGGTGGAAGCCGCTCGTCGGCGACTGCGAAAAAAAAGGACAGACACTCCAGGGGGGCGAGGTATTTATTGCGACGAGCTCTCGGAGTCATAAAGTGCTCTTCGCGGAAGTAGATCTCGCTTTTTTTCCCTTGGTAAGGAAATCGCGTTGTGCAAATACGATTTTTTGCGGCCCGCGCGTCCAAAAGGAGTCCATTATATGAAAATGTTTTATCATTTTCGCTCCGAGGTTCTGATTCGTCATATTGCAGACGATGCAAAAAATAGTTTTCGGGTCGCAGAATAGCTGTTCCTTTCATTTTTTAAAACGAAATATGCAATATGAACAAATTTATTTATTTATTTATTTATTTATTTAATAAATTTCGACGGGCTATAAACCCTCACATTTACAAATATAAAAAACAAACTAAAATTAATTATAATTAAGTTCTAAACTTAACCTAAATTTAAAAACTACATGTGAAGGAGCGAAGCGATTCTTTAAATGGTCCAATAGGCTAGAAGTAATAGAATTTAGCAAAGAGTTCCATATCCTTTTTATTCTATTCAAAGTCGAGTAAAATCCAAAGTTAGAAGAACAATTAGATTCATAA
>UXGC01000567.1:0-85504 GCA_900480045.1 Eurytoma adleriae | reverse complement strand
CTAGCAAAAAAACGCTAACTCAGCGGTCAGAACAAAAATGAGTTATTTCGTTGGTCATTCAAAATAAAGCTATCTTGGCGGTCAATGCAAAAAAGCTCTATTTCGCCAACCAATTCAAAAAAGCTCTATCTCTCCAACCAATTAAAAAAAGCGCTCTCTCGCCGATCAATAATTGATTGGCGAAATAGTGCTTTTTTAATTGGTTGGCGAGATAGAGCTTTTTTGAATTGGTTGGCGAAATAAAGCTTTTTTGAATTGACCGCCAAGATAGCTCTATTTTGAATGGCCAACCAAATAACGCTTTTTTGTTCTGACCGCTCAGTTAGCGTTTTTTTGCTAGGGGATATCGAAACAGCCTTAGTTCGATTGTCTCAATTTTCACTAAAATCGAGTGGCCTTTTATTCTTCAACATTTTGAGAGGATAATCAAGTAACTAATAACTAACAGTTTGGATAATTTAGTAAAGCTCACGTGTGCAGTATATAAATTCTATCAGATAAGTTAACGAGTTAAAACTACTTCGATTCTAATATTGAGTGCGTACTCAATGTATGGAATGAAGTAGTTTTAACTCATTAACTACTCGGTAAAATATAGTGCAGACATGAACCTTTCTAAAAATTCAATTTGAACAATCTATAAGTCTATACAAGCGCTAATTTGAGAGTTTCAAAACAATTTACTTGACCCAAATCACCCATGTGAATCTTAATAGATCTTTTCTTTCGGTGTACGACTGAAAATTCAGCTATTGTATGCAGATTTCTGCCGCTAACACGTGCGCGCACTTGTTTTCTTTTTAGATTTTGTCGAATCCGGAATTCTTGGCGGAAGGAACGGCTATCGATGACTTAATAAACGCTGATAGAGTACTCATCGGTGGTGAGGAATCACCGGAGGGTCAGGCTGCTATTGAACAGCTTTGCCAGGTTTACGAGCACTGGATACCCAGGAAAAACATTATAACGACCAACACGTGGAGCTCGGAATTGTCAAAACTGGTAGGTTAAACAATAAATTGTAATACATCACTTTAAGAAAATCTAATGCTTCTTTTATCCTATAGGCTGCTAACGCTATGCTGGCCGAGAGGATATCTAGTATCAATTCACTGTCAGCAGTGTGCGAGGCTACAGGTGCCGACGTGTCGGAGGTGGCCGGTGCCGTTGGTCGTGACTCGCGAATCGGATCGAAATTCCTGCAGGCGTCCATCGGGTTCGGCGGCTCCTGCTTCCAGAAGGACATCCTCAATCTGGTGTACATTTGCGAGTGCCTGAACCTGCAGGAGGTCGCCACTTACTGGCAGCGAGTCATTGACTTGAACGAGTACCAGAAGTCAAGGTTTTCCGCGAAGGTCAGCAATTCTCCTCTCCGCTTACGTAATTTCGTCATCCGAAGAGTCAGCGGTTTAAACAGTGTTTTTACGAGTTTTTTTACGCGCAGGTGATCGAATCCTTATTCAACACCGTGACGGACAAAAAGATATCGCTGCTCGGCTTCGCCTTCAAGAAAAACACAGGCGACACTCGCGAGTCTCCGGCCATTCACGTGGCCAAGACGCTGTTGGACGAGGGGGCCAAACTGCACATCTACGATCCCAAGGTAATCCCTCCAAGGTTTCGCGCATTGTTCGAGCCGGTTTTGAAGCCGCTTTAGAGCGGACGTAATGCCAAAGTTATTTTTACCGGCGCCGGGAAAATTGCGCTAATTTCGCTCTACAAACGACGCTATTATTTCAGGTCGAACAATCGCAGATACTATTAGATTTGACGCACCCGAGTGTGACGGAGGACCCGGAGTACGTCAAGAGCAGGATCAGCATTTACAAGGATGCTTACAGCGCTACGAAAAACACGCACGCGATTGTTCTTTGCACAGAATGGGATGAATTCATGGTAAAGTATTTTTGCGAATTTCTGTGATGATAACTGCGCGTTAAAATGTGTACTTGCGTAACTAAATGATATTTAACGTTTCAGGAATTAGATTACAGAAGAATATACGCGGACATGATGAAGCCGGCGTACATATTCGACGGTCGAAAAATTTTAGATCACGACAAGCTGCAAAAAATAGGTTTTACTGTACAGACGATTGGAAAGAAATTGAGAACTGGCATATCGAGGGGATGGGCTAGTCAATCGCAGATATAAAAAAAAAATGTTTTTAAAATTTATATAGTTAATTGAATGTTGAGATTACTCACGATTTATGGACATGACTGCCATTGTCTCGGTACTTTTGATTTCGTACAAGAAGTAGCTTTCAAAACGATAATATTTTATATTCGTATAGGTATTCGTATATATGAACACATTATTTTTAATACGTTTAATTTTCTTATCACTTTTATTATTATGACACATTTTTATAACGAGTAGTCGTTTTCATGCTTTAGTGAAAATGTATTTTTATTACGGTACAAGGACAGTACTCTTCCTACAGTATTCTCTTTCTACTATAACTTTCCGTTTAAAGCTTTGGCGCATTCGGAGAAAAGGAAAAAACGTAGTTATTGTCGGTGAAAATTAGCCTTTTCCGCAATTTAGACGAATGGCGTGAACTCGATACGACTCGAATTTTTTAGAAGTTGTGTTTTTTGAATAGCATTTACATATCGATGTAACGTGTATAACATTTTTAAGCTCTGTTATGATATAATTAAAAAAAATGCAGGCTGTTAGGAGGCGTGCATTATACGGTGCTAGTTAACTAAGCCGATGAACTTTCACAATTTTTGTGAAAACTAAATATTGCTATTACTTCGTTAAGTATTGTATATTATATATATTATATCAAACGAAAACTTTTATAATTTTTACTTTTATTGCATTAAAATGTAAGACAATGCATTATCATTATTATTACATTATAATTATATTATTATTATTCGAGAGGAATCATTTATAAAATGAATATAAAAAAACTCAAAAAAAAACTTGCAATACATATCTGTGGCTAACCAGCAAAAGGGCGTAACTCCAGCGTTTCCCTTCAGAAAGGAATAAAATAATTAAGTGCAATATTATTCGTATTATTTCGATTTCTTTGATTTGTATAATTGTTGAGATGCATGTATATAACTAAAATTAATTTATCTTTAGATTTAAAATTTCAATATAATGGATTGTAACAATAAAAATGTAAACGCTCAAATACAAAAATGGAGTTAAACCCTTTTATCGAAGAAGCCACAGATATATCTATGTGAACAAATCAAAGTTGTTAGTAACACTTTAAAGATCAGCAATAAGAATATATTTGTAATTTTTATAAAGATTAACGAAACTGTAAAATAACGCATATTAAAAGAACAATAATAAAATATTGGTATTTCTAAATAAACGAACAAATTTGCTGTATTATCATTAACAAAATCCAGGCATAATAAACTGAGATAATAGATAATAGTGTTGTCACATCTCACCAGCATTTAGGTAAATATAAAGAACTACATAAATAATAACTTTGATAATTTTGATGTGCACTGTTAAATATGCGGTGAAACGCAAGATGATGTACAAATTAGGCGCTGAATCAGCATAGGACCGTTAGTCAGCGAACGACATATTCTTGAATTTCCGGACACCGGAGTCAGGTATGCATTTTTCTGCGTTGAGTCATTCACGGGACAGTGATCCTTTTCTCAACTTCGATTTCGGATATTTTAGTCTTGTTGGAATGGATGCTTTCTTCATTCCTTCACTCGTCAGATTCTCTATGTGAGGCATCAACATCTAATTAACGCTGTTCACCGCACCTGTTAGTTTGAGGAAACAACTACAAATTTAAAGATCTTATATCTCCTGGTTCCCAAGTAACCAGGAATTCCTAGCACATCCTCGTTTCCTGTTCCTTGTAAGCGTCACATGGACAAAAGGCATAAATGAAGCTAAATGAAAGCAAGTTATGGGACATTCCTGGATGTCGTTTAATGTTACAATGCTGTCTCTAGTCTACTGACAAAAAGTTTACTATGTTCCTCGCCGAGACCTTCCTCAGGATATTGGTCTGGCTATGCCCGCAAGCTCAAGCTGCGTGGCCACCACCTGACCATCAACTGACCAAAGCTCGATGCGACCACCACCTGACCATCAACTGACCAAACGTCGCTTGAACATTATTATTTACCATTTTCCTCATTTTGGGTGTGGATCCGTCAGACGAAAGCTCTCCTTGGTTTCTCAGTCTCGGTGCTCCACTAGGAGCTTTCTTGATCCTTTCTTTTCCTCCGCTCCGTCTTTATCTCTAACACACTTGACCTTTAAATCGAATAATTGAAAACACCTTATAATCCCTTGCCTATACTTAATCAGTCACTTACAAATTTCATAATGAAACTTTTTAAAATTCACACCACAAATCCAAACGACATCCTCCGAAATTTAAATTTCGCGGTCTTAGCTCCGATATTCCCATTCGGAGCAGGGTACCGGGGAGTGTCACGACGACATAAAAGAGCCGCAACGCACTCCTCGTCGGTGTGCTCGCTCGCAGCGCCGCGCAAAACACGAGCGGTGCTCCGGGCAAAGCCCACGTTTCCCCGTTAGTCGCCCGACACTGCCGACAGTGCGAGTGAGCACTCGGCGCAGCAACACGGCCGCGAGTCCGCCGGCCGAGCGTGTTACAATCGGAGCGCACGGAGCACCGCGCGTTTCGTCCCTCCGCTCCGCGACACAGCCGCACTCGGGGGGCCACCTGGACATCGCGCGCCGCTTGCAAGCCAGCCGAAGCCTGGGCCCGGACCCGGAGCAGTGAACGGGGAGCAGTGCGGGTGCCAGGGGAGTGCGCGCGCGACGTGAGCGGGGCCCTCGAAAATGGCCGCGTGCCGCCGCTGTCGCCGCGGCTGCCCGCGTCGGAGACGAGCGAGAGGTGTCGCCGCCGCCCCCGGCGCCGAGCGCCGGTGAACGAGCCCCCCGCCACCCCGGAGCGTAATGACCGCCGTGTGACCCGGAGCCGCACCATGAGGAAGGGCTTCGCGCTGCTGCTCAGCAGCTACGGCTGCCTGCTCTTCTTGCTCGCCGTGCTACGCGCGCCGCTGCTCGTTCAAGGTTCGTTCTTTCTTTTTGTTCTTTCCCCCGCTGCTCCCCTCCCCGCCACCGGTGTACACTTGCTCCCGATTAATCGCCTCGTCTTACACCGCTGCTCGCGCTTCGCCCGTTCCTCCGGGTCCTCGATCGCGCGCACAGTGTGCCTGCGCACGTGAGTGTGGACCGCGGCTGCACGGCATTGTTTTCATTGAGAGTTCGGGGACCTCGGCGCGGTGGAGAGGCCGAGACGAGGGAGGATGCGAGACTCCGCGAGACGGAGAGGAGATCGATAGTGCGCGAAAAAAAAAGCGCGGCACTCGCCTAGAATGCGGCCGTCTTGCCCCGCCGTTTGTATACGTTGACGCTCGTATCCAGCTCCGATCGGAATGGAAAAGACGCCAATAATTGCTTCCGCGGCGGATCTTCACGTATCGCCGCGTTAACCGCACGCCGGGGTATCCTCGCCTTTTTGCTCCGAGATTTTTCCCTCGGAGCGGACGGCGGGGGGATTCGCGAGCTGGCCGCGGTTGCGTCGCAATGTTTATAACGAACGGCCGGAAAAATAAGACGTCACGCGCGCGCACGGCCTGCGTCCGCGCTTGTAAAAGCGCGTAATGCTGTTACCTCATTGAATTAAAAGCGACTTTTTTGCCGGGAAAATTCAATCGCGCCGCGATGCAAAGTCTTTTTTGCGCGATGATTCTAGCGGCAAAATAACTCGTTGGGTGACCTTTACCTTACTCTTGACTCGAGCTCTTGAAAAAACTTATTCGAACACGTGTGTTTTTTTTAACTCGCGAGTTTGCGATGCTTGTTTATGGATATTATTTGCTACGCTCGAAGGAGGGTAAAGAGAGTTTAAGGACGCACTCCGGTAAATCGATTTTCTGTAACTTTTCTTCAAATTTTGCTTGCAAAGTATTTATTACATTTTTGTGGGTACAAAGTATTCATCGTAAGATTAGTTTAGGTAGCGTCAATTTTATAAAAGTTAAAATATTTAAAATGAGCAAAATATTATAGTTTTTTCACGAGTATGTACACGTTAAATAAAGTTATGCTTTTAATCTATTTTTCACTAATTAAATGGGAGATATTATCTGAAAAAGTGTTTCATCACAAAGAGAAAACTAGTCCAGTTTTGAACCATTTCGAAATTGCACTGGTTACTAAATATATGGATTCAATAACTACCATGGAGTTGTAACATAGAATTCATATACTCATGCATGCTCCATTCCATATGGGAATGGAGCAAAAAGTTTTAAGAAAAAAAAGGTTTTTATAAATATTTTTTTAAATCTAATCTATTAATCAAAGATATAATATAATTAAAACGATATATACGAAGAATGACATTTGTATCAAATATCATATTAATTAATACCTCCTTTTTTACATCATTATGTTTATTACTTTAATACCGCATACAGATTAATTAAGATTGTATATCATAAATGGTAATTTTCAATTAAAATTTTTGCGATACTAACCAAATTGATCACTGCTGCCAGAGCACGCCCTTAGTTACCCATTCATTAAAAGTTAGTTAGTCTAATCGCACGTTAGATTTAGAATTTTTACACAATCGATTTTCATTCAAATTTTTTCAAATATATTCACGATAAAAATAATTTAAACCAGATTGACGTTCTAAGGAAAATTTGAATAAGATCTACCCAGCTGTTGTAAACATCAAATAAAAAGATAGACGTCGAATTTAGAGTCAAGTAAATTAACTAAAGAAATAGCAATACTATAAGAGCATGTTCAGTAATTAATTTTTTGTCTAACACAAAAAGAAGTTAACCTTTACTATTGATCGCTAAAAAAATGTCCGATAAATTGTAATACGTAACATCATTTATCATACACAATATTAGTAAATATTAGTATTAGCTTTATTCACTCTGATGACGCAATGAGAACAAAAATTACCAAACGAAAGCTTTATCAGAAAATTTTCAAAAAATATGCAAAGTATTTCCCCTCGTACAAAGACTCCGATTTAGTCAGCGATAAGCCTCGTCAAAGAAAGACTTTTTATCAAGACCAAAAAGTGTTGCATATTCCGCGAAATATATATATATATATAAGCATATAATAAAATCCTTGCCGGGCCTCCGTGAAAAATCGCTCCGACGACACGGCCGCGCGAAAGCACGCAAATAGTCGCTTTATGAAAAATGCAGGCGAGTCGGCAATCAATACGCCGAAAGTTCCATCGACGCCGAGCGAGCGATAATACGCGAACAGCTCGTCAAGATACATCGGCCTCTTCCACGGCCTTGTTTACTCTTCCTCCCGTCGAAAAAAAAGCTCGCTCCCCGAGCGACGCGCGCCCGAGAAAAAAGAAAAGCTCGCGTCGGAAAAGCAACGAGCACGCGGAAAATTCGTGCTATCTCGACGAAAATCGCGCGCGTCACGTGCCGTCGATGCTCGCGTCGATATCGCCGGCTCCGCGTGATCGCCGCGCGGATCCGGCAGGAGAAACTTTATCGCTCCGACTTTTCGGTCGCTTTTTTTTTCTCTCGCTGCGTCGTGAATTTTAAAGGCCAATTAGCGGAGAGTATCGTTTCGCTCGCGGGGAAATGTTTGCTCGAGCCGTCGCACCCAGAAAGGGTATCGGTCTAATGTCTGGCCTGCCTTTCGCGCTTTTAATTTTGAGGGATATTTAAAAGGTTCTTATCTCGCCGCCTCGTTAACTCTCCGTCGCTCCTCTGCGCGCCTGTTTAAGAAAAAAAAAACGGTTTTAAACGCGCATCCCGCCTCCCTGTAAACTTATCCCGGAGTTAAGACGAGGAAAATCCACATCGCCCAGCGTTTCTCATCGTTCTCGCTTTACGCCGGCAGCGGCAGGAACGGTAGCCCGTATATAGCGTCGGTGCACCGCCGCGTGAGAATGCGGCCTCGTAAAGAGTTTAGCGGCGCGAGCTTATTTCGCCTCTCTCGCGGCGGGAGGAGGATCGTGCGGGCGGGAGAGAATTGAGGCTCTCGCAGCAAAAAAAAAAAAAGGCCGAGGAAATGGCACCGACGCCGATTTCACGAGCGGGGGCGGGAAAGCCGGGAGATTGGTACGCGATAAGGAGGCGGGACGAGTCGTGCGCTCGCAATTTCCTCCTCGAATTGAAATGGATTAACGTTGCTTTCTTCCTCTTCTTCGAGGCACACCGTGAAAAGTTCATCTTTTTATTTACACTTCGTTACGTGCGTTTTTCTCCTCGTCGCGTGCACTCCGGAGTCGCGGCCTGACGTGCGCGTAATACCCTGCAGGCGTCGGTCGGTTGTAACGCCGCGTGCGTCCTGCGGCCGTTACAAGGTATTACGGAGTACTTGTAGAACACGCCACGGTGCGCTGACGCATTACAGCTTTCCAGCGGTGCGCTCGCGAGGCCTTTTTTCACGCGCCGCCGTGCAATTGACGGCGCCTGTTATTCAAGTCCGCCAAGCTCGTTTTTTTTTCTCACTCCGCTGGGTTTTTTCCCCTTTTTTACCACCCGTTATTCAAATGCGCTCCATTGAAAGAACGACGCGAAAAATTTGTTTTTCTTCCCTCTCTTTTTTTTTTAACGACACAAAAGCCATTGGCATAATGTTTGTAAAGCTCGCGCGAGTACTGCCCGGATTTGTCACTCCGACACCTAGGAAAACAATGAAATCCGCGAGATTAGCGAGTGTTTTATTACGTGAATTACGTTCGCTATATTTTTTTCTACCTCCTTATCGAGCTTATATTGGAGTGCGAAATTCATTCGGGCTCTTGTCGCTGGCTATTGCACGGAGCTTTAGGAAAAATAAAAAAATGTAAACACGAAATTCGCGAAAACAAATGTTTTCATTTACTGTGAGCCAATCTCCTCGGAGCTATATTTGAGCGCCTCGATAATGTCGAAAATGTGTTTATAGTCTCAAATTATTAACTACCAAGATAATGGCGATAACGTATATAGGCGCGTATTTGTGAAATTTCGCCATAATCGCGGAGAATACCGAGATCGGCGTAATCAACATGAATAATGGAGTGCGAGGCGATAATTATAGTTCAGATTTTCAAAATAATCCGCGCTTAAAATAACCACTGAAGCCATGCAGTTTCCCCACCCCCTCATTTATTTGCGACTCGAAATTTGTTGTTTCGCACTCATTCATAATGTAAATGCTTTTTCGCAAATTCGAAAAACAAAAAGCTCCGCTTCGGAATAACAGATAATCGAGTTTTGTCAGTAGTAGTAATCAAATAAGGTACACCAGCGCGACTCGCTTGATTCTCAAGATCCAAGGCAAGCGTAACGTCGCGATATCGTGAATCGAGCGCAGAAACGATATACGACGCTCGCGATCTTGATCTCGCATCTTAGCTTACCAGCGCGTACATTGATAAGCGGTGTTGTCGTTGTTTTTACGGGGAATTTTCTGCTCGCTTCATTCCGAGCTATACGCCAACGTCCAATTGCATTTATTTACTTTCAATCAAACCCTCCTTATCGCTGAATCTGCTGTATCTCCATAAAAATACTGTCGCATGTAAAGTACAGTTTCTTTAACGCCTTAAACGCTCGTTCAGTCAACCGTAAATGACAATATACACGTTCGATTAACATAGCATTTGCAAAGCCGAGATCCTTTGTGTTTACGAGACGCAAGCTCCGTTTTCTCCATTGACAAGCGCGCGTCGCGCGGCCGATGCATTACCCTTTCAAATTTTTTCGCTCGCCGAAACAGCGAGCGAGTGCAATCGGGGCCCTTACGCGCTCGGCGATAAAACGCGCGGCGCGCAAACACGCGAGCGCGCCGATAAGAGCGGGAGGCCGCGCGGGCCCCCCTTGTGTACTCGCTCTCCCGAATATGACGCGATTTCGATTGGTATCAACGAAAAAAACACGCCGCGCGCCTTGTCGATTTCCCAATGCGCGCGGATAACGGAGGCCCGCCCGCTCGCCTTCAAGACCGCGCGCGATTTAAGTGTATACATGTACTCATTTTTTGGGACACGCTCGAGTGCATTGACGTTCGCGTGCGATAGCACCGAGGAAACGAGCGATCGAGGAGAATTTTTTTGGATCTTTTTTCGGTACACCGCGTTGAATTCGGTTGCACCTCTTTTTTTTTTTAACTTTTTTTGTAATTCTTTGTGGGTCGTTAAATGGTTATAGGAGTGTGAAAGGACCATCAAAGCGCTATTGAATAAATCTGGTGAATAGCTTTTTTTCGATTGGATGTAAGAATGAATAATACATGAATTTTTATGACAACCGATTGTGTTTAATGCTGTTTTCCTGATGCTGCTTCATTCTTCTGTAAAAAATGTATATTAATGAGCTCATAAAATCACTACATTAAGTAATGCCATAATCGTTTCTTATTCTTCAGTCATCTGCGTAGACTTCGAATGCAAACCAAGACGAAATCGTACACATTATGAGCGGCTACATAAACTACTACCTACACTGTATTAAATAGCAAATGGATGTATCACTGACAAGTACATTGGGATAATCATGTTTTTTTATGGCTAAAAGAATCACAGAAAATCGTGCATTTTACGTAGATCTTGAAAAGTGTAATAAAGAAAATTGGACCTTTCCCCATGCCCCTCAAAAATCGCTTTAGTGCGAGAAATGATTCCTAAAGAAGCTATCATGATTTCATTGGAAACAATGCGATGTGAAACCCGCAATTTCAGATTCGCCAAAGGTGACTCACCTTCGCAGTCCTCACTAGATACTGTATATTTTCCTTCCTCTTTGCTTAATGTACTATTTCAATTTTCATTCCAACGCATTTTTCGATGCCTCAAATACACCGGGATTCATCATCAGTCACCGTTCGATTTATATCAAACTTATCGTCTTTTATTATCCGAAAAAATCAAGTGTGGCCTCAAGTAACCGATATCAGATGTCTAACAGAAAGCGTAAATATCAGAAACACTGTTTGCCGAGGGAAAAAGTTAATCGCGTCTAAAAAAAAAGGCAGCTCTCGTGGATCCACTATGCCGGTTGACAGCGAATCGGCAGTCGCCAAACAAACCAATCGTACAGTTTTAAGTGGATTGCCTATCGGCGAGATCTTATCGACGCTCTGTTTGCACAGCCAACGTCTCGGTACGCTTATACTCGCTCGCCGAGCGAGAAGAGAAGAAGAGGCGCACGTGGCAGCTCTCTCCTCCGCGGCACAAAATTTCGATTCGGAATTACGCGAAGCGCCGCCCGCGGCGCATACCTGGCCGGCGCAGGAAGACCCACGTCAGTCCGCGCGCCAGCCCGAAGACGGAGAATGCGACTCAAAAAGCGCCGGCGTATAGAAACTCGGCGGGGCTGCGAAAAAAGAGAGAAAAAAAAAAACGTAACGCGGGACCTTGGGCTCTGCCTTTGTGTACCGGGGGCCCTCTTCTCGCTCGGACTTTTTTTCGCCTACATCCTTCTACCTCTCTCGCCTATGTTTATTCATGAGGCCGGTATAGTTGCTAATACGATTACACGGGCTCGGACTCGCGTAATAAACAGCCGCGCGCGCGCTTCCGCCGATTTCTTCGTCTCCTTTCTTTTTTCGAGTTCGCCTCCGAGTGAGATATCGCCGGGTGCATTTTTCACGCTCGCCGGGCTTTTTTTCCGCTCTCCCCCTCGCGGCGCGTCATCTTTTCGCGCGGCGGCGCGGGGTATTGAGTCGTCGCGTCGTCGCGCCCGCCGAGAGCTCGCGCGCGTATGTGTGCACTCGCGCGCGCACGTGGAGGTGCACGTCGAGCCGTCGGCTGCTGTCGAGGGGCCGCCGGCGGCGCGGCTACGTAGGCGTTCGTTAATGACTCGAATTAAACTCGTTTCCGCGGCAGCGCGCCCGCTCTTTTCGCAACGCGACCGCCGCGACTTTTACCTCGCTGGGAAAAATCTAGCGCGAAATTTTGGAGCGCCTCTTTTTATTTTCTTGTAGCGAATACACGATTTTTTGCGTTTTTTCGGCCCTAAAAAGCGGCCGTAAAATACTTCATTTTTCACCAGCGGGCAAAAATGTATAGCAGCCGGCAAAATGTAGCTTTTTCGATACTTCGTGCGTAAAGAGCGATTTTACGCACGCTTTTTAAAATAGCTACGTGAAATTTTGCTTTGCACACGTCGAATCGAAAAAAAAACCGTTCAATACATGAGCGAGGAAGTGATCTGAGCCTCGTATGACCTTTTCAAATCAAACGTGATACGAGGCTATAAATCACTTTCTTATACACTTGTATCCAAATGTCTTTTCTCGTACTTGTATCGAAACGCTCTATTTTACCCGCAGGGCAAAAAAGTTTCTTTTTTGCCTCAACTCTAAAAGAATAAATTAGACATTAGGAGAAAATCAATGCATGTGTCTCAAAAAATGTATGTACCTAGAGCCAGAGATAAAGACCAACTTTTCACCCTAGGTTCATATACTACATTTTGCACTCCTCATCAATCGCGCCTCATGCTCTAACTTTTATTTTCCATTATTAACGAAGAAGAGAGAGTAAATTTAGTTTCATTTATGTACCGTCTGATTTATCTTTTATGAATGACGGCGAAGTGTCCGTATGAATAAAATGTTAATCGGACCGGGCTGTTTAAAAAGGGATCGGTAGAGGGAGGGGGGTAAATAATAATGAGGGGAATTAACGAGTCTCTAATTCGTCTGTTCAGACATGAAGCTCTCTCCTCTCAATCTGTCGTCTACACACATCCCGAGACTAAACTAGTCTGCCGCGCGCAGGAAGCACAATGAATTTCTCGGAAAGACCGGGCGAAATTCCGCGGCGTCGAAACGCGCATAATTAAGCGCGAAACCAACCACGCGTCTCGTGCAAACTTCCAAGTGTCTAGTGGAACAACAGCAAGAACAGCGAGAGGAACGTCCGCAATTAAATCGTCGTGCTTATTTGTTCAAATCGGCCGAGACGCGCGCGCGCGCATTGTGTTGCGGAATTAGCATTTCATTCGCGAGCCTCCGCCGCCGAAGAAATCGCGCTCTGAAGCAGGATGCGCTCTCTCTCTCTGTCTCTCTCTCTTTCGCGACATGCAATACTCAGTGCGATAGTGTGCGAGCGAGTCCGATGACTGCTGCAGTGGCGGGATCCTCTTTTGCGTTAACAAAGTGTCTCCGATGTGCTTTTATCTTCTTATACGTCCTGCTTCTCGTTTTATCCTCGCTCTCGCGAGAGCCCTTTCTCCTTTTTCCTCTGTCGACGACTCGCAGCGCGTCTGCCTGTCTCCTCTCGGGTTAATTCATTCGTGGCTTTTTTTTCGGTGGCGCGCGCACCTTGGAGATGCATCGGTTTCGCTGATAGTTTATATCTCTTAATCGACGCGCCGGGTACGTTTTTCACTTCGCGGGATGTTAATTAATTCACTGCGCAGTCCGTTATAACGCGGTGAGGATTCCTTCGCTGTTTAAAGTCGCGTGGGAAAAGTTTCAGCTTAATCTAGCGAGTTCTTTCGCCTGCTATCGCGGAGCTTTTTCCTCATCGCGTCGAAGCGGCTAAGACTTTTTTCTGCGACAATTTTTTGTCGTTGCTAATGTATATGTGCAGCTGATACGAGTACAATCTTTTTTTTTTTATTTTCGTTGTTTGCTAAGAGTTAAAAAACCCGTTGAAAAAGAGCTTCATCGATCTTAAGAAGCTTCTTGGCGACTACGCGACTGCATAAAAATATTAAACGGAGCGTGTGGACAAAAAAATGGCGAAGGTGGTAAGGAGGGGGGAATCTCTCATCTCCCATGTGCACTTCATTCCGTCTCCCGCTTTCTTTCTGCCTTTCAGAGTATTGCGAGTATTGTTGCCTCGGGATCGTGCCTTAAAACAAAAGAGTTCCCGCACTTTTTGTGGGGTCGTGGTTCTTTCACAATCTACTTTTTTTTTGCAACGTGTTCGTGCGTCCATTTAAAGGTTTTGTCTTTTAAAGTTGTATGACTATTCATTGATTACTTTTTTTTTCGAAAAAAAGGACAACTGGTAATTGAGTAGTTCAAGAGAATTAATGTTTTCTCGTTGAAATGTAATTGATCTTTTTAAATCTATGTGTGTTTTTTCATGTAGTTTCCTATTATTTGTAGAGCCTTCTTCATTATCGGAAATAAGTTTTTAAAATTTAAAAGTTTTACGATTATTGATAATCTATAACATTCATTTTAAATTGTTCAAATAGTCTACATGCACGAATAGTATGAAATCTGTTCCGTACTGTTATTTATGCAAGATAATGTTGGGTTTGAGATGAATTAATATCGTTCTTAAAATAGAAGATTTCCCCATATGGTGTAACATAATTTGATGTGAACAAATTGCATCGCTTTATCTTTTAAAGTCTGTTAAGAAAATATTAAACAATCTGTTTTGAAAATAGCTCACAATAAATTTAGAACTCGATACGGCTATGCAAAATCTCATGTTTCCCTGCGTACGTCTAGACGATTCATTTTCCATTCATTTGTTCATTCATAGTAAATAAAAACTTTTAAAACCCACTTTGCTCCCCATCAATCCACCAAGACGCTTTTTACTAATTAAAATCGTCTCTCGTGCCTCGTCGCAATCTCCTCTCCCCGGAATCTATCCATCTTGATCGGAGCTGTCGTCATAGGGAGCAAAGGGGGGAAATAAACCGAGACGCATTGTTATTCCGAGAGATCCTCATTTTTTATTTACACGTCGGTAGAATCGAAAATCGCACGACATACGTAAATACACCTCGGCGTTTCTTTTTTTTTTCACCGCGTTTTTTTTTTGCTTCGGGTACAGCGAGAAGCGCTGCGACACCCGAGAATTTCAGTATTCTAAAGATAGTGCCCTTTTTTATCGACCGCTCCTGCCATCGTCGATTCAAGAAGGACGAGGCTCTTGGGGATTCATGACGACGCGGCAATTTTTTCTAGACGGATCGAGCGATCGTTTCCGGGCACGGGGGGCAAAATGATCGTTTGTATGATGGTGGTAAGAATGCAAAGTTGAGACGACACGGCTATCCGGGATTTTATGAGTGTTTTATACTTTGACATCTACAAAGTAGCAAAGATAAGGATAATAAAATTAATAGGTACTATTCTACACTTTTCGTAATTTATTATTATACATATTTGCTCTTTTCATTCAATAGTTGATCCTTTAGTGTTATAGAAAAAATGGTAGAAGGTAAAAAATCAATAGAAATTAGTAATTGAAATAAAAATTACTGTTTTTAATTTAAACATAAATTATTCTCTTCTCTCGAATATCCTTTGTATTATCTTACACTAATGCGGTCGCATAAACAGATTACCAATCTCGTGACGACTTCAGAATCAATCAATCGAAAATAGGTTGATCAATCATTTAGGCTCATAATTTCTTGAAGAGACAACTAGTAAAATCATTTATAAGAGATTATCAGTGAAAGTAGTAGATAAAAAGACTACTGAAAGGTCCATTAAAAAAGAATTGCGAAGAAGGTACACAAAGACGGGCCGATTGTCTCGCGGCTTTTTGGCTAGACGCGCGTCTGTCTCTGGGATGCAAGCCTCCCCCCCTGCTCGATTATTAATAGAATATGCATTTCGAGCGAGAAGTTGGCTCGGAAGAGGGTCCCGAGCCGCCCGTCCTCGCGACTCGCCGACCCGCCCTGCTGCATTTTTCAGGCGCGATTGTCGCGTCGCATTGTTCGGCACTTCGGCTCCGCTTCCATGCATGCAGATACACGCCCGCAGCGCTCCCCGCTTCTTTTTTCTTCTTCTTCTCATCGCTGCCGGGTATTATCGCTCTATCGATGGACCGAATATATTTTCCGCGCGCCTCTACCGCCGGCGAGACGAAAATAAATCGACTTTTCCATTGTGCTTACTATTGCGATTGAATTTATTTTTTATGAGCTTCGTTTTTTTATAATTTATTGTAGTTTATTGTATTTGATCATGTTGATGATATTTTGAAGTGATGGAAGTTGCGTAGGATGATTTTTAATGTTTGTTTTCTATTTGCAGGATTAAAGTGTCACTGTGACATTTGTGGAGACACAAACAACACTTGCGAAACCGATGGATACTGTTTTGCAAGTACTAATTTGGACAAAGATGGAATTACCTACGCATACAGGTAAAAAGATAAAAATTATGCTCTCATAAACGATTACTCTATCTTTCGAATTTTAGGCAGGTCATTTTTATTTCGTTTATTTATTTATTTATTTGTTTATAATACAAGTATATTATTTTCCTTTTTATTACACTTTTCTCTTCTTGGAACAAAATTGTCCCTAAATTTTTGAAATACAATTTATAATTGAGAAAATAACGCACAAAAAACGTACACCCCCTGTCAGATTGAAAGCGCGATGAAAAAGAATTTGACGACAATACAAAAAAATTCCTCTGAATTTAAATTCGCCCACACAGCGAGGAAGCCTTTTCAGCAAAACAGAATCGCAAGAAGAGGGTGGGTTGCTCGACCTTCCCTCTTCCGTTCACTCAAACACGCAAGAATTTAATTAAAAAGCAATTACTTTGCGATTTCTTAAGTAATCAAGAATATTAGCCGAAAAATGCAATTCTGTGGTTTCCCGGCATAAAAATTTAACTTCATTCGATTGAAAATTGAGATCATAAATTTTAGAGTGATGATTTTTGTCTTCAAACATTTGACGTATTGATCATTGACGATTTATAGGTTGAAATTAGAGCGAAATGCTAAATAAGATTTAAATTTCATTCCCAAATTTTGTTCCTATCGTAATTACTTATCTACACGATCTCAAGATATCCAATGGTGACGTGTGTCCCTCACATTTTCATGCTACTGTTATCTGTAGAAACATAAATTGCGTATTATTAATATTCATGTACATTAAACAACTTTAAATTCAAGTAGTTCTAACTTTACGTTTTCGCTATAAAATTTGAAAATTGTTATTACTTCGCAGGGACACACCAATTATTTAGATGGTTTAATAAGATAATTACAATTGTATAGTTAGATACTTTATTTTTAGGGACAATTATACTAGTTTTCTAGTCTGGTATCGAGTAATTGTCTTTCGCAATTCAAACTTACTTTTTGATGCAAGCAATAAAATTTAAATATCTCAAAATCACGAAGTTCAATTTTAGTGCTGGGAAGCCAGAAAATTAATTCGCGACAATGACTTAATATACCGAAGTAGATAGCAAAATAAGCGCGCGTGTATAATAATTCAGAGACAGTTTCGCGATCGATTTCTTCCGCTCCGGGGGTGGCATCGGCCCACGCGTACGTCCGCCGAGCTTTTTCGGCCTGTTATTAACGCCGCGAGCTTTTGCCGTCGCGATGGAAACGCGTACAATGCGCGCCCACGCGAAATAAGCGCGCCTAATTCCGCGTTATCTCCGACGCAGTTGATCGCGTGTTCCGACGCCACCTTTCTCTTTTTTTCTCATTTAAACCACTCGAAGCTTTTCATAAAGCTGCTTACTTGCAGAAAAAAAGTATAAATATTTGCCTGGATACGCGGCGGTCGAAGGGGGAGCAAAAAACGCGGCGGGAGGGTCGGCTACCTTCTGCTGAGGCGCGGCTCCGAAAAATCGCGTCGCGCGCAAACGTCATTGGCCCAGTGACGCGCGCGATTACTCGACACTTGACCCTGGGCCAAAAACGACCTCCCCGGTATCTCTCCTTCTCTCGCCGTGTCTCCGCCGGCTCCTCAAAATAATTCTACGCGCAGAGATACCGTCTTATCTCGTCTCGCGCGGGTAATATAACTTCGGGATTGCGAGAACTCGACGCTCCGTTGTTTCGCTTATATCATATTGGCGAAAACAACGGACTTTTTTTTCATGTGCTTTCTGCAGAAAGACAGATTTCTCCGCGAGACGCCAAATGCGATATGTAGTATCTATTCCCATTCGGAGATTTTTATTATGTTTTGATAATAAAAATTTCAGATTCCGCTGAGCTGATATTTCGTCGTTCGTGTGATCAGAATGGAAATGCCTGTGTTTGCAGAAATGGGCGCGCAAATTGATTTAATAAAAACATTAAAAATGAGAAAGAGTGAGGACCAATTCGTTTCGAGTGAAAATTTAAAGATTCTAAACATTGATTATTTTGTTTTTCATTTTTTATTATACTCTTTGAATCAGCAATGGACATATTTTGTTTATAATGACCATATTTCTTAATTTTCTAGTAATTTTATAAGAGACCATTCTACATTCTGTGGATATAACGCCTACAGTTTCTAAGCTACTACGAGAAGCCATTATTCAGATTTATATATTACAAATTTTTTTATGATCTTAATTTTTAGAAAATGAATTTTAAAGTATAATTCGTCTAGCTTTCAAATTCAAATTACTTATTCGAAAGTTTTTCTCCGTCATTACTAAATTCATAAGTTACCGTCGGTCGTGAGTAAAAGATAATTTTCAATCCACAAATAGCGAGGGTTAAATTATTAACCGGGATTTTCATCGGAAATAAGTCTGCGAATTTAATGAGTTTTCGTCTGCAGCTTTAATATCCGATCACGCGAGCAGTAAAAAAGAAATTTTAAAAAGTCCACTTCGCTCGCTCGAAGTTACGAAATCGACGCGTGTGATCGACGCATAAAGAAAGCGAATGGGATCGCCATCGCGAGAAGACCGGCCGAAGAAAGGTTGCGGATGCTTTATAAATCGCGATTCAGCGCGACGCCGAGGTCAGATGCGTTTAAATAAGTAATGCGCCAGACGGATAATTCGACGCGGGGAATCCATCCCAGCGGCTCGCGGCGTAAACGTAAAACTATGTATGCGCCTGATTGGCCCTGGAAGCGGGACGAGATTACCGGCTAGCCGGGAGTGAGAGAGAGAGAGAGAGAGAGAGCGCGACTCGTTATTGATCAGCGGCTCCTGACTCTCGTCTCCTCCCAACCTTACTCTCATTGTTATTTCCCTATAGCAGATTGCTATCCAACAGAAGTTATTGACGGGCCGCGCAACTTTAGACGTTCGTTACATTCCGAGAGAATTTTCTGATGAAAATTGCTATGTGGTTAGTGAACTTGGGATCAATTGATCTGTTTCGTAAATTTACCACACAGCGTTGTAACAATTACTCAGAATATAGTTGTAATTCTTATCAAGTTTTGAGTTATTGTTACCGAAAAGGTCAGCTTTATCTCACGATTACACTTTTTTCATGAAAAAATTGTACAATATGTCAAAATTTAACTCTTCCCTTGTTTTAACGTCGATCGCAATTAAAATAATTGAGTAATTGTAATGTTACCGCAATCTATTAGACGCGAACTTGTTACATAAAATTCATTTAGAATCAACAGCGAGTCCCACTCGATTTCCGATCTAACAAAACTCACCACCTCTGTACGCGATTCCTCGCATCATACACTCCAAGTAATATATCGAAATAAGTTCTACCTCGCCGGAGCGGAAGAAATCGTAACTTTTTGCGCGCGTTGATATTCGCATCGCGAACACCACTCGACACGGACGAAAAGACAACGTGAGATCTCATAATCTGTTTTGCTAAACGAAAAAAAAGGTGCCTCGACCGGGAGCAATGGCTTCCCCGGGAAGGGCCGCACCAGTGCTACGGCAAGCCGAAGCCCAATGACAGCGTCATCTACGCATGCTGCAACGAAAGCGATCTGTGCAACCGGGATGTGCAGCCGGTATTAACCCGTCCGGGCGCTACCGAGATCGACCCAGGTATCCAGGGGGTTGGCCAAACTCGTGTGTGCGGCATTTCTTTCCTCTCCGTTTCTCTAATTTTTTTTTTACGCTCATTGTTTATCATTTTTTTTTATTCTTTCCTTTACATAAACGTGTTCCTTTTTTTTTGAGTGGATTAAAGACCTTTTTTGTTGATCATTAATCGAAGCAGGTTTGTTCTAAGCGTTCCTAACCCAATACTCGTGTTGTTTTTTTTTGTGTACATACACCAGGCGAGGAGAGTGTCTTTAACAACACGCACTGACGAATACATTGTTATTTCATGCAGCGTTACCTTAACCACTGCTGAGAAAGATCGCAGCTTTTCCCGAACGGGCGGACGAACTCGATCAGACGCCACATTCTCGTTCGTTATTCCATGTGCGACTCGCCACTGTCTTATCGACGCTCGTATCGCGCGTCGTTACTCGACCGACGATGTTCCTCGTTTCACAGGTCTTCGCACTCTCGTCTCGGTCAGGATAAACCCCCCGTCGCACAAATAATTTACATTCCTTTCTTCAACGTTAAGGAATTAGTGAATAGGTACTCACATTGTGTTGCGATTGCTTTATATTCAGTAAAATCAAGTGAGTGTACTCTTATTCTTTCCTTTCGCAATTTCAAGATTGCTTCAGTGATATCCATTCAATTTTATCAAATGTGTTTTTAATTTAACTGCATCGATTTTTCTAAATCTCTTATTTTCTCTTCGACTGAACCAAATGATTCATTTTCAAACTTATGTAGAATGTAAAGTCCAGTTAGTCAGTAAATTCAACGCTCAATGTCTGAAAAAAATTACTTTAAAAAAAAAAAGATAAGAAAGACTGGATTAACCGCGAACTTTGAGGAAGAAGACAGTGTAAAAGTAAGGACGGACTCGAGTTAGCATGTGAAAACGAATCGCTGTTGGGAGAGTCGATCGTGAATTCGCATCGATCAGTCGTGCTCGCGCGGTGCTGGCGATCGTTTTTGTCGCTGCTCATCGGCTCCGAGCCGCGCGCGGATCACCTTGAGAGCGCCGCACACGTATACACATTTGCAAAAGCGAACCGAGTCGGCCGTGACCTCGCACACGCCGAAATATACGTATATATCTTTTCCCCCTTTCCTTTTTTCGCGTAGCTTCTTTTTTTGCGTCGATTCGCCTATCCTTTTATACAGCGACTGGTAGACCACGCGCTTAACGAATAACAAACCGAGAGAAACTTTTTTTGTTGAGTGTAAATATTATTACGACTGAAATATTAACTTGAGTGATCCGATGCGTCTTTGATGAGTTGTGGACTTGCCAAGCTTTTCGCAAAGTTTTATCGCCATGAACTGCAGTAGGGAAGTAACGCCTGTTCTTGCTGAAGTTGAATAAGGGAAATTGACTCAAATATGCTTGTTCGACGTAAAAAGTCTTCTACTTATTGCAGTAAGTGAAAGAATTTTGTCGTAGAATAAGTGACTATTCGCTTATCCGAGTGAAGGTGTCCCTCATTTAACTTTAGAGAGCTACGAAGTTACTTGATTTTTGCGTGTGTTAAAAAAAAACATGTGCACGGTGTTCCAAGACCTTTTGTTTGCTGTTCTCTTTATTTATTTACTTTTTTGCCTTCTTTTGGTTTTCTTTAATTTTTATCTTGAGTTTAAAATAACATTATTAGTATAATATACAATTAAGTTAGGCATATTTAAAAGATGTTTTATTTTTTTACATAAATTAACATAATATGAACCCAGTGGAAAAACTTTAATCGAACGAAAAACGCAATCTTTAGAATTAATTTACTTATTTTATTTTATTTCATTACCATTAAATTGCACGAATAAAGAAAATAATAATAATGAAAAGAAAACAAGGTTCAATTAGAGTTTTTTCACGTGAGCCGATGACAAGGCCTGGGCCCTGCGAAGTAGCCTTAATCACGCATTTAGACTTGTGACAATAACGAGTTTTTCACCTGAAATTTTGCTGCTTCTGTCGTCGGCTTCGAAGGTGCGTGGGGAAAAAGCCCGAGCCGATGATCTTCTGCATGACGAGCAGCTCGATGAACACGACCTTCGTCATCGAGTGCTGCAAAGAGGATTATTGTAATCGCGGCGTGAAACCCCAGCTTCATCCTCGCAACACAGAAGGTACAGTGTGTCCTGCGACCGTCGCTCCCACGTTATTGCAAGCGCCTCGTGGAGCCGGCGGTCCCCTTAATTTAAAAAAGTAGTAGTACAAATAAAATAAAAAGCTCCCTGCGCGGAGCCGAGAAGCGTATCTTTTATTACCGCGAAGGTGGCACCGGACCCCCTACCACTCTGCACTCTGCCTTCTTCCTATACCGTAGTTTGCTCTGCACTTCAACCGAATCCCCTCTTTTTATATTCTTTCTTTTTTCTCTCTCTCTCGAATTTTTTTACCTCTTACTATATACTGTAAGCTGAAACCTATACTCTTTACCGCCTGCAACTCGCTACCGAACTCTCTCGGCCTCCGCTCCGTAACGTAGAGGTCCGTGTCTTTGTTTCTCCCATTCTTCTCTTATTTTTTTACACTTTAATTTGCAGTTCTATTCTTTATCGTATACTAGTCTGCCTTATTTACCCTCCGCCTCAAATCTTTGTTTTCACACTTTATATATAGCGGCATGTTTGTGCACTTGGCTAAGGATTACTTCGATTTCAAATTTACAACTGATAAGTATACGCAGCCTCCTAGGGTCTGAAATCGCTCGCGTATCAGCGAAACAACAGCTTACTTCTACTAGTCCAATCTTCGTAATAGCGAGGATCTCCATAATAGAGAGAAAAAGCCTTTATCCCCGGCGCGTAATAAATTGCGAACGGTGTATCCTCCCGACAGGACTGGTAACATCATCGACATGAATAAGCAAGCCGAGCACAATGGAAGCCAGAGATCGTTTGCCTGAAAAGTCGGATAGTTTTGTTCCTAGCTAACGCGCGGCACACTCGTGTTTACACCCACTCGCCCTTATTGTTCTGGCCGTTCGCACGTCCGCCCACGCGCGCGGAGAAAGTCGCGATGGGCCTCCCTTCGACCTCTGCTAATCTCGCGCCGCGACGCGACTGATAATGGCACGTGCTTGAAATTTTCAAGTGACGCCTTATGCGCGACATTTACGACTTCCGCTCCCCCGCTGACAATCGAAATAAAATCGTTCGTAAGGATTCCGATAACAGAAATGATAAGCGGTTTCAACTAGGCTTGTACCAGTAAATTAATTATTTTATCGTTCGATTTCAAATTTTTTCGATTGATTAGCACGCGCAAAGTGTACGAAGTCTTTAATAATGCACGAGATGCGTAAACATATTTTTTTACGGCTACGCGTCGCTCGATTCCGATATCTCGTGTGAAATTATATTAAATGCACTTACGAAATCGATCAACTGAAAATTTATTTATTTAAAACGCCGAGTTTCGCTTCGACTTCCAGGTGATTATGCTAATTGTTTACGAATTGACGACACTCATTATGCAAATAGCAGTTGACCTTGAATATCAATGCACCAACTCCGCTGAGTTTGATAAGAATCTTTAATGAGATATATACCTCTTTATCGCGTGTCATTTTTATCGGTCGAAATTTCACCATCTGCGCGTTCCTCGCCCTTTCGCGCGCTCGCTTTTTAAAAGCGCCGATGCTCTTTTCCTTTATTTACCGCGGAGAGGCTATCCCTTCGAGTTCATTTTCCTCGCGAGCGAATTGAAAGTGACAGCACAATGCGCCGCAGCGCTATAGCGACAGTATAATTGACGCGGCCCCAGTAGGTCATTTCCTTATGTAAATTTCATTTCTTGCCTTTATTCAACTCGCCCGTCATTTCGCGCCTGTGTACACACCAGCTGCTGTTCAGCAATTTTCTCTTCCTCTGCTTCACTTGCAATCTGTGCGTACACTCTATACGCAGAATCTATTGACTTCAACTCTAACTTCGTCCGTATACACTGCGGCTGCGTTAAATAAGCTTGTTATTTTTCTTTGAGGATGTTTCTTGAGTGTTTATACAGAAAAAAGTGTGTATACAATTCACTGCATGATAGCGACTGTAAAGTTTCTACGAGCATTTGTAGCGGCTGCTAAAAGAAAGAGCGACGACGCAACAACGACTTCCTCCACGCATGCGCCCACTTACGTAACAATTCCCGAGGGCACGAACGAGAAACGTTTAAGCGACGTTGAGCTCGTGAAAAATAATGCCTTTCGCTGTATTACATTATCGGCCGCGAGGAGGCTCGCCTCTTCGGGCCGATAAAACGCCCGATTGTGTATCCCTCCCCGCCCAACTCCGCCTCCTCCGTGCCGCGCTGGAGAGAAAAAAGAACTTCGCGAAGAAGAGCAGCGCCCGCGCGTCAGCTCTCAATTTAGGCCGAGTTTAATTTTTCTTCCAGCGATTGTAACCAGCAGCATGCCACTCACGCGTACCCACACTCTCTCACCATGTAACTCCCTCTATCTCTACACTCTTTTATTTTTTTTTCTCTCGCTTTGTACATATCACTGTGCAGTAATTGAAGTAATTTTAATCAGAACTTTTCTCCGAACTAATAGCTAATATTTGTCTGACCACTTATTTTTCAGTAGTGCGATTTTCACTGGAGCCTTGATAATATAACTATAAATTGTATATATTGTATAATATAACTACAAATTAACTAATTCTTATGCTAGATTATGTACATGTATATATATACAGACTTATGATAAGGAGGACCCTGACATTCTCGAACTATGATGATGTATTCAAAGTCAAAGTACGAAACTAGAGGCATCTTGCAAAATACGCCTTGCAAAGGATGGGAAAGTTAAAAAAAAAAAGATTAAAGTTTAATGCCTACTTTATAAAGTACATTTTTCTGCTGCTACGTATAGGCTTCCCTAATGAAATCTGCCATAAAGAAAAATTTTGTGAAATTTTCTAAGAAACTAAGAAAAAGCTTAAGAGCTTTTTCGAAGAAAAGCACTTTTCTAAGTTTTGCTCTAAAAAATAGGTTTTCCTTCTTTGTCAGTTTTTACTGGTAAACTGAAATATCTTTTTCATTAGGGAAGACGATATAACTGTAAAAGCAGCTTTCAGTAAGCTTTCCCACCCTGTACGATGAAATTGCTTTTAAAATTGAACTTTTTTTATACCAAATGCCACGAGTCTCCAAAATTTATTTTTCAATTTTAAAGTAACGTCGGGGTTCTCTTTCGAGCTGAAATTTTAACGACAGCTAATATTGACAAATTCACCTACACTTTGTGCGAAGTGTCCGACAAAGTCTGGGCGAAGGTAATCAATCGATCGCGCGACACTCGAAGTAAAACCGTGACAGATCGGCTAAAAGAGGACTTGTTCGAACATCCAGGTGCTACAATAAGGAGAACTTCTTCCCGGACCCCATGTACTCGGTGTGGTGCAACAGCAACGACGCACTGCGCGGCGCCGGGGGCGCGCGCTTCGTCGTCACTTGCTGCGACCACGCGGATTACTGCAATCGCGATATCAAGGCGCCCATGCCCCCGAGCGTCTCCGCCGCTCAGTCGTCCTTCCACTCGACCCACCACCTCGAAGGAGGTACGCGGTATCTGCCAGTCGGCTCTGTTGGTTCTTAAACTCGCGCCGCGCTTCCTTCTCCGCATTTTTGCGTCGAGTCGGAGCTTTTTTGGAAAAAGATATTTATTTCTTTGTTACCGTCTAAAGTTGAATAAGTGAAATTCTACTTAAATTCTACTTCTTCAACTTTAAGTAGTATCATTTCCGAGAAAGCTCAACTTGGCTTGCGATGCGGTGGGTTGCGAAGGAAGCCTGGATGCACTTTGTGGGGCTCGATTTTTTTTCACGAGGAGCTTTTGTGAATCGTTCATGGGCTTCATTTTTCGAAGATTATATACTTGCCTTTTTCCCGCGCGAGGTTTCATACAAAAGTGTTTTCGTGTCCTTCATTCGTGCGTCGTTCAGGTTGGCATTTGCGGGGGATGTAAAGCTTTTAATGCGTCATGCCTGTCAGTACGGAATACATTCGATAGGGACGTGTATTTCTGTTTGGGAAGCATTACATTCGTTTGCACTGCATCGCGACGACGAGAGGTTAAGAGTAAGAAACGGGAAGGTAATAAAGCACCGGAAGAAGGAGAGAATACCCTTCAAGCCGGAGCAGGCCGGGGGCTACTTAAATCTTAAATTACTCGCGTAATTCAAGATTTTATCGAGCAAAAACTCATAAAAGAGTCGCATCCATAAAGTTACGCATTCATCTGCGGGGACAGAAAAGTTTGAGAAGTATAAAACTGGAACCAGGTCAAATGTAAATAAATAAACTTACTTAATAACTTTACAAAAAAGCACTAGAAGACAATACAAAATGCAATTCAACGTCTAAAAAATAATCGTTTCAGATAAATTCAGCCACACTCGCGCTAAAAAGTGACGAGCGCAGTAAAAAATTGTATTTACGAGGGATAAGTCTCGTTATCGTCGCGCGCAGCCGCCGCTTTTTGTCTCCTCATCAGCATCGCGCCGAACGCTGTGACCGCCACGACCCAATCGTCAGTCATTGGCACGTTGCATAAGCCCGTAACATTTTGCGAGTTTGCATGCTCGCCGGGAGTCGAGTTCCGCGTGTACGCGCGAAAATTATTTATAGACGTCCTCGGCAGTGGAGCGGAGCGAAAGAAAAGAGGATCCTCGAAGTGAGAAAGTTCTCTGACCTTCGCTCGTTTTAGTTTCGCGCTTAACTTCGCTTTAACGCCAGTGAGCTCGCCAGTGAGAGTGCGCTATTGATTTGAACCGGTGAAGGCCGCGATCAAAACTTTTTGTTGTGCTTCTAAAATTTCTTAAATTAAATGTACAATTGTAGAAAGCAGATTATTAGAGTATTAAAAGATTATTTGAAGTAAAGCTAGGAGTGTGTCAGGGCAAATGACGGTCAAAGGTTTTGTTGAAACTGTGGGAGACGTTTTCTTGCATATGCAAAAATGAAAGGTTCAGATGTTTAAACTTTAAAGCTCAATAACTTTGAAGCTAGGAGCTACAATATTGATATAAAATTCAAACGCATAAGAAAGAATATAGGTGTGCTATAAATTTTCTAAACGAATCTATCAAATAATATTAAAGTTGAACAGAATTATAGCTGTCATTTAATATGCATGAGATTAAAAAGTTTCAAATCCTATCAAAGTCATCGATAATCAAAAATGATGATTCTAATGCATAGTCGATCTTCTGCTTTGATTATCGACAGATGTTGAATAAATTTGTCACATGCTTTGGCACAATCACGTTAATAAGCAAACTTTTGCAAAATTAAAGATTATTTAAAACAGTGCCTATGAATCATAATATTATAATAAATTATATATCTTCTACCTCAGAAACTATTTACCGTTAGAATCTAAAACTTCGGCTTTTTCTCTTTTACATGCAAGAATACATTCAACAAAATCAAATACCCGATGCTCTTATACTCTCCTAGTAAGTGCAATAAGAGTTCAGTGGCACGGATTATATCGTCGAAGGTAAATTTCATTCGAGTCGACAAATTTCTTCCCCTAAGCTATAACACAAGCAAACGTGATGTTTACACCAATACGCCGCTGCTCTGCAAGCTTTCCATTCGTTCGATCTTTCATTACATCAGCAGCTCTCGAACATCAAAGCTTACTCCAACATCTACAATCTACACGAAGACTCGAATCAATTGTTAATCGTCGATCCATCAATGGAAAAAAAGCTCGCGACATTTGCCACATCTGAAAGACGCTGCCTCCAGATACGAAGATGACATCGAGCGATCGCAACTGCGACTTTAATCGCACGTGTCACTGAACTTGACGCGTAAAAATTCGCCCGAGCGCCACGGATGATAAAACTAGCGGAGCCGCGCTATCGCGGACGAGGAAGCGGGGCTTCTGATGCGACAGTTGTTTATCGCGGCGTCTTATCGAGCGGTGCACGAGGAGCACTGCCGGTTCACCGGAAAAAGTAAAGCGGCTGGCAGGACTCGTGCGAATCGCTCGTGCGCTCGCTCGCGATGCACGAGCTTGCGACTTTTTTTTTTTGGTCTCGGCGTGCTAGTTCAAGGCCTCGATGACTAAGCTCGAGGCAAAGTGGAAACGATCGCGATGTTGTTCGAACTTTTGACCTGGTCGGTTGGATTCTTAATTTTTGTTACTATTGTAGTAACGAGTAGTAAATATTTACTGTTTGCGAGTGGGAAAAACTGAGCGATTGGGTAAGAAAAAGTAAATACGTTAGCTTGATGAACTCGCGTTACTCGAGGAAAGGAGAAAAAGAGCCGAACGGGAACTGCTTAATGCAAAGTAGCCTCACGATGCCATTGAATTGCAGTTTAATTAGGAGTATTCAAATGTGATTTTAATGAAAAAAATTTGATTACTCATTTCTTGATTAAATTACTGCGAGTTGTGCATTTAATGAGCAGTGAGAAATGAATTTTAAAAAATACGGAGTAGTTTTTTTTTTAATCTCTCGTCGTCGATGTTTGCCGCACTTAAGTCGGAAATTTTTATGTATGCTTTTTTGCGCGCAGATCGATTAATCGCGAAAATCATCGATCAACATTATTGCAATGGGTCATTCGGAATTCCTCCAATTTGCACGTCGTTTTTCATTCACTTTTTCATGTGGTTCCATTCCTGATTTTCAGCTCATTTATGCTGAATCTATAATTGTTTGCTGGATCGATCAACGTCTCCATGAGTTAAGTTTCTCAAGCATTGATTGTTCTCATTGTTTTAATATCAGCAGGGTTCGCATTTCGTCCGCATCCATGAATGTTGAGGGACACTTTAAAACTGATTGTTTCACGTGTGATGTTTTTATTAACAGATTAATAGCACCATGTTGTGTTCTTGTCTAATGCTTAAGCCACATATTTTTAAAGGTAAGATATAATCACAATGGGTTTCGTTCAAATAATGTGGTTATTATTTTATTGATCGTTGGTATCTATACCAATTTGACATTTCATTACAAAAATTTTATCAAAATGAATGAAAATAAAAATAAAATTTGGTGTATAAATTTAATTTGTATAAATTTAGCATTAAGATTAAAAAAAAATTAAGGCACTTTTTGACTGCATTAATGGAGTCACTTAGCTTTAATGTGCTTGGTTTCCATGTGCAAATTTGCTCCATTCCGTGTTTCCTTGCTTGCGCTTCCTACACGTGACTGCCAGCTTGGTTTAATCTACTCTAATGCTTTGCCTGTTCTTTTTCACCTATCCTTTTTATTTTAAGCTTACTACGGTGCAAGGGGCGCGATTCTGTTGGAGAAAACGTCTCTTTTAATGGAAGCAATAAACCAATTCTGTCGGTAGCTGTAAAATCTAATTGAAAGCACTCGTTTCTCCAGAAATTCAGGACGCTTGCATGCCAGAATTATTAGCTTACTTTGCAAATTAGATTTCTGGAAAATCTCATGTCTGGAACACTTTTTAAACAGATACTGTAATGAAAATAAAATTTGCAAATGCTGATAATTGAATTTTCAAAAGCCAGATGATCCTTCGCAAAACAGGTGGCATTTGAAATTTCATGGGGATATAAGGTGGGTGTAAAATTAAGTGAAAAACGTCGATGTTAATGTTTAATTTTTTTTGACGTATGGAAAACTTTAGCATCGAATGGAGGAAGAGCGACATGGGAGACGTGGAAGATGGCGTTGACGATAGCACTGCCGATATGCGCGATATGCATAGCGGTAATGATCATCTACAATATACACATGACGAGGAGACGACCCGCGGGTCGACACTTCCCCGACGACTCGCTCGAGGCGCCCGACCGGCCGATCCTCGGCGGTGTCACCATCCGAGACATGCTGGAGATGACCACCAGCGGTAGTGGTTCTGGTGAGAATATTTTTTCTGTAAAATCTTTTCAAGAGGTCCTGATAATTATTTAAATAATTGCAATAATAACAAAGTTACATAAGTTGCATGACTAACAATTTTTTGTAATTATTGATGTCTTAAAACAACCACGACCTCTTAATTCGGCTGGAAAAAAGAAATCCGTAATTGACTGAAATACTTTAATTGCAGTTGGGTTGCCGCTCTTGGTACAGCGAAGTATAGCCCGGCAGATCCAGCTGGTGGAGACGATCGGCAAGGGTCGCTTCGGCGAGGTTTGGCGCGGCCGCTGGCGAGGCGAGAATGTCGCCGTCAAAATCTTCAGTTCCCGCGAGGAGAGGTCTTGGTTCCGGGAGGCAGAGATTTATCAGACTGTTATGCTGCGTCACGACAATATCCTGGGCTTTATAGCCGCTGATAACAAAGGTACAGTATCTTACATTAAAGCTTCAATGCCCAAATTTCCTGTTCCTTAAGTTGCTTTAAATTTTAGAATTTATTGAAAATACAACGGAATAATCTAGATTCTAACAACCAGAAATTTATTTTACATTTTCTAGTGAACCTTTTTAAGTTGAAATTTAACGTGTGCAAGTATATCAAAGGTGTCACAGTGTATCAAAAATTATTTCGCTTTTTTTAAACTGTTGTTCTTCATAAATATGAAAGTTTACCAAAATATTCAAATTAGAGATAAGAAGAACTTAATAAAATACCATTTTAATTATAGAAGTGTAACAAAGCGTATTCAGAGATTACGACACTGTTTTGAAATCCAATACATCGATATCTTTTCAAAATATGTATTTGAATTCACACCAGGCATCAAATAGGTACGCGCCAAAGAATGTAGCAATAGAGAAAGCTCACATCGACATACTTTTTGAATTTCAGATAACGGCACGTGGACGCAGCTGTGGCTGATCACGGACTACCACGAGAAGGGCTCGCTGTTCGACTACCTGAACCGCTCGACCGTCGACACGAACGGCATGATCCGCATGGCGCTGTCGATCGCCACGGGCCTGGCGCACCTGCACATGGAGATCGTGGGCACGCAGGGCAAGCCGGCGATCGCCCATCGCGATCTCAAGTCGAAGAACATCCTGGTGAAGACGAACGGCACCTGCGCGATCGGCGACCTGGGCCTGGCGGTGCGCCACGACGTCATCACCGACACAGTGGACATCCAGCTGAACAATCGCGTCGGCACCAAGCGCTACATGGCGCCCGAGGTCCTCGAGGAGACGATCAACATGAACCACTTCGACTCGTTCAAGCGGGCGGACGTCTACGCCTTGGGCCTGATACTCTGGGAGATCGCGAGGCGCTGCAACGTGGGCGGCATACACGACGACTACCAGTTGCCTTTCTACGACCTGGTGCCCTCCGATCCCACCATCGAGGAGATGCGCAAAGTCGTGTGCACCGACAGGCAGCGGCCGTCTATTCCCAACCGGTGGATGTCCATTGACGTGAGTGGCTACGAAGTTTTTTCAGATTCTTGGATAGAAGGATTTACGTAGGCTCAAAGAGATCAAAAAGTACTTTCTAAAAGATATGTACTCAGTGCTTGTCGATTCTTGTAGAACATTTTGAAACGTCTTTCGAGGTTCTAAACGAATTGCTAGTTTCACAACTTTAAAGTTCCAATTACGATGTCGTGATGACGAAATTTTCAAATGATGTTGCGATTTGATTCAATTAATTGTCCTTGAAATTTTCAATTTTTTTGTATGAATTACTTTCAATCTTAAGTAAATTGAAGCAATTAAAACTTATTCTCACGAGATAGATTCAACAATAAATGGCGTATCTTTATTCAGGTACACTTTTAATGTTTGTAAATCTTTGAAACAAATTGTATAATTTTTCAAAGAAATCTTCATTGAAAATAAAGGAATATTACTCAGCATTTTCTTTATATTTTCGTAGAATCGAATTTAATTTCCTTTTTTCATTACAGGCACTGCACGTCATGTCCAAGGTGATGAAGGAGTGCTGGTACCCCAACGCCGCCGCTCGGCTGACCGCCCTCAGGATCAAGAAATCCCTCGCCAACTACGGCGCCATGGAAGACTTGAAGTAGAGAGTCGGGACAACCACGCCGCTCGATCAGGCATCATTTTTTTTACGGGCTCGAAAAAAATCTAGCGAAGACTGATGTACCGGAGCAACGACGTTCCTCTTCAACTCGTCGAGAACACTCGCGCATGGACCTTCGACTCGGCAAACACTTCCATCTATTTACTTCGACAATTCCTCGTCTCCCGTTCGGTCTATACCGCCTCTTGCACTTGCGTTAAGTAGTAAACGTGATTTTTTTTCATTTACTTCCTTTTGCTTTTTATTTTAACATTCTACATTCTTCCTCTGCGATGCAGCAAAGTGTAAGAATCACGATTACTACTTACTCTGAATGAAGAGAGATACACGCATTCTTGTGAAACCGTAGAATTCGATAAGCCGGCCAAAAACACGTCCAATGCGTTCGTAATGAAAAAAGATTTCGCGATTGACGCGAGGAATAATTTGAAGCTTGCGAACAAGGTATTGTGTAAAGACAATTACGTTTTTCACGCGTCGAAGTGTCCGCACTGCTTCCGATGTAGCGTGGATCGGCGGACAGCTATCTAGCAACTCGTACGTAGAAGTATCGACATCGTCGCTAACGAGATTTTAAAAGGTCTTTGTTAAAACAGTTTTACTCAATCGCTTTTTTTTATACTCTAACGTTTACAACAATGTGACAACGCAAAGTCTGAAAAAACAGTGGCGATTGATTCGAAATGTCAGTTCCAGTACGTTTCGCGAAAACCAGGGCCTCTACGTTTTTCCACGATTCAACGTTCGATTCAGAATGTTTCTACAGAAGTAGGCTTCGCTATCACTCATTATAAGCACCACGACGGGAATGCCTTTTCCCGAAGTTTGCTGAATTTACAAAGGTGTGAAGCACGTTTGTTTTCCCACTAGGCTGTAGATAGTTTGTAACGATTTTTTTCGATACGAAATTTATTTTTTCACCCTCCATTGAGAATTCGCAAAACGATGTAATTTTCTTACTTCAATTTTAACTCGAAAGACTCCTTCCTTTGCGATAAAAGAAACACGGAAGGCTGAAATTTATAGGTGCTACAAAAAAAAAGCTTTTTGATGAAGAATACGTTTTATTATCGATTTCGAAAGACAGTGAAATTATGAACTAAAAGAAGAAATTGAACGCTAATTGTGAGACTTTTCTTCGGATGCATAATGTATTTTTGTATCATTTTTTTTAATCGAATCTTCCGTTTCACGAAAAAGTTGTAGCACTTTAAAACAATACGGTTAAAACGTTGATTATTTGGGGCCCAGCTGTGTTTTCCTTTGCTACCATCGTATTTTTGCGGATCGCAACTCAACTCAAAGACTGAACGATGTAAAAACACGTATTATACTGTTTTACATATACGTAGATACCTAAAGTTTTTAATATATAGTTTAATGAACAAACGTCAGGACAATTTTGAGATTAAAATTTTTAAGGGATTGAAATTTTAGATTTCAAATGCTTTTGATGATTTACAATCGTTATACATTCTCAATAATTAAAATCACCTCATTTTTTTTAAATATACAATATTTATTTGAATAAAATAAAATTTTTAAGATTTGATATGAATATCAAAAGAACAGTAATGTCGAGATTTTTTAAAGGAATATAAGATAGATTAGGTGCACGTTTGTTCTCCAGATTGAATACATTCCTATAAATACGTAGGTTAATTTTAATACGTAATTATTAACAAGTTATTCATTTACTGTGCTGTACTCAGCTTCTATTAACTACTAAGAATAATTACTTACAGTTAGTTAATCCGTGCTCGAAAGTGACACTATCAATAGTTTTCAGTCTACCTAGATTTTATACCTAAATACGTACTCGATTACGTAACTTTTCTTTGTTGTCCACACGAGAAAAAGTCCCCGTTGAGATTCGCGGATTTTTTAACATACTTCTAGTACAATTTCGTGCCAATATTTGACAGAAAGTTAACTAAAGCAGGTGACAAGTCGAATACGAAAAAAAAAAAATTCTCTACATATCCTTCACTTCCCCGTATACATTTTGTTTTAAACCGCGTAAAGTGTAACCACCGACGCGTTTTACGAAATAAAAACCTCAGCTGGGTCCCATCGCCTTACAGAGCTACAGAATAAAAATAAACCACGAGTCTGATCGAAAAAGAAGATAAAAAAAGACACGATGAATAAAAAGAAATATTCGATTATGCCGAACTGCCAAGCGAATTTGCGAACGTTTAAACGACATTGTCTCTCCTCCCCTACTGCCTCCTTTTTGCCGCGTTGTTTTACAAAGCCCAACTTGTACAAAGTATCATAGAGCGTTACGTAATTTTTAAGAGCTCGAGCAAAGGTCGCTTCGCAGGGAAGCCGTGTGTTTTTTCATTTTACAAGCGAAATGTGCGTTCAACGTGGCGTTCTCACAACCAATGACTCTGCAATAATACTTTTTTATATTCTATAATTATACAATAAGTAATAACGAAATTATATTAATATAATTTTCTCTTACGAAACATAAGGAACCTGCGATGGTCTTCGGAGCAATGTAAATAGTATATATAACACGTATGTATGGGCACTATCCATACCGTAATGGAAAATTAAAATTATAATTTTAATTTACCTATAATAGCTTTATTAGATATTAAGTTAAGAAAAAAGCGCTTGCGTACAAGTCATTACTAAGTCGTTTGTTTCTCTTTGTTTTCTTTTTTTTTTATTAATTATATTGTTAAAATAAAAAATCGTTTGTGTAACTTTTGATTTTTATTATTCAAGTGAAAACTGGAGGACTACTTTGCTGATAATTACTAGCTTTATCTATCGTGTATTCTCGTAATAATTCTGCGGTGGAGTAAGAAAAATATAAAGAAGCTGCGCCCGGTGTAAACAGCAGCTCCCCTTCCCCTCGCCGTGATTTTTTATAAGCTCCTTTCGATCTTCTTTTATCGAACTTCTCCAGGAAATATAGTGCATACGACATTGTGAAATTATATAAGAAAAAAATGTTGACCCTGAACAAATGCGACATTGTGTAAAAAAGTCTTTACTCGATGTTATCTCTTACGATGCTCATAACTTTATGTATGATATATTCAAACGTAAAAGAATAACTAATGCTATTGTTTAGGACGATAATTTTGCAGTTAAGATTACCCGGTACTTTTTTTCTAAGGAACCAATGTAACGTCGATCATAACTGGCTTCCGTTTCAATGGTCGTCCCGTGTAAATAGCGATGTAAATGATCAATCATCGATGACTGAGACTAAAGGGTATACTCGTATCTTATCTCCTTTTAACGAAGATTATAGGTGAATGGGTGATGTTTTATAATTCTCTTTTTTTGTATAAAGTATGTTACATGACGAGCATCGCTAAATCCACTCATAGAATTGACAAAACAGCACGGCTCGTTTAATTAGGGGAAAGCGGGGCATAGCGGACGATGGGGCAATGTGAACCTTCGGGGCATAGTGGACCACCCCATTAATTGTTTTTCACAGTAAATGAAACATAATTAATGGGGTGGCCTACTAGGCCCCGAAGGTTTACATTGCCCCATGGCCTGCTATGCCCCACTCTCCCCTACATATATTTTTTTTATTTTTTTTTTTTACCCTCTAAATACGTAGGCATGTTGAGAGAAATTTTCGTAGCACGAAAGAGGATCGTACAAAGTATAAGTCGCGGTTAAGCCTTAATCCTGTTACTAGATATAAATAAGCAAAGTTATCACATTCATTTATTATTTATAAAATCTAAAATTTATCATCCACGGGATTTGAAAGTTGTTGAGATTTTGAAATTATTATTTTTTCTACTGAAAATATATTATTTCTCTTTTTTTAAGAAAATCGATTTGGTAATTGTGGAAATTTGTGTGACGTAAACTTTTAAATCCCTTGGGTTTGTATTATTGGACCCCACTAATGATGCCATAGTGGTCTGAGAAGTAACCTGCGCAAATAAAGAAATTACCAGTGAAGTGCGGATGTTATTTTATTTCTAAACTCCTTCATTACTCTTAAAATGTTATTTTATTTCTAAAGTCCTTGATTACTCTATAAATGACATTGTAATTAAATAAGAAATTGAATTTGCATTTTTATAACGCAACATGAATTAAGACTAAAAAGTTATTTAAACAAACTGCAGAAAAATACTCGCAAAAGATTAATGCGCTAAACTACTTTTTAAAAACCACTCGTGAAAGTAATTCTATAATTAATTCTTTTCTATACCATAAAAGCTTCGCATGTAACGGTGTCCTATTTTTCTAAACAAATTAAACTTATCGAAGTCCAAGTCTTGAAATTTTCCGATACTCGTAAAAAAAATTAGGCGCCACAAAAAGAGTGTTTTACCTACCCCTTGCGAAAGCAAGAAAAAAAGCAATCGCAAAAATTCGTGTAATCAGAAAAAATGAAAAATGAAAATACTTTTATTTACATTCATATATTTTGAACAACCGACTCAGGGCGATGCAGCGTGTACAATTACAGTCGTTTACAAAGAAAAAAAGAAAACGGCTCGGAGGCCTCGTCGGTACCATCATCCACCCCCGGACGATCGTCGACGGCACCGCCAGCGACTGGAATTGAATCTGGGATATTTAATGACGAGTCAACCAAAGGATTCGTACGTACGCGTTTCAGTTTATTTATTAAATTAATCGTTACACAGATCCATCCGATCTGCTCTTAACTTTAAATAGTAATAATTAAAAGGAGAACAATAATAGTAATAATAATAATAATGATAATAATAATTATAATAGTAATAATAATTGTGCTTGTCTCGTAGGTTTCTCTCCGCTCTAAATAAAAACTGGGCGACCGGCCGCGTCCCCCGTCCGCTCCCCCGGCCCCGCGGGCGCCTCAATATTTCGCGCCCTCTTACGCTCCCCTCTGTTCCTCGCTCCCCCGCGCGCCCCGCCGAACGATGGATTTACGAGCGATAAAAATTACGTCTTCGGGATTGTACTCGTTTTTTTTTTTTTTTGTTTTTTTAAAATTTTTTTTTCTCGATACTCCCGAGTGCGCGTGTACGATGTGCGAAGTGGTCGAAAGCCGTGATGAGCGTGAAAACTGTGTCGTCGATGCGGATGCTTTGAGAGGTCGCGAGACGCGCCACGGAGGTGGGAACAGAGCGGGGCGAGGTAAGCGCCGCGGGGCAAGGAGCGGCCGGGAGCGCGGCTGGACCGCCCCGAGAGAAACTTCCCAACGTGCGCGCGGTAGTTGTTTCCTTTTTTTTTTAGTTCCTTGTTTTTTTTTATTTATTTATTTCGTTTGTTCTTTACTTTGATGTTGTTTAAAAGAGAGATGTTTGAATGAGACCTCGGCGTACAACTCTGCTTTTTTTTATTTTCTTTGTATTTGTATTTTATTAATAAAACCGTAATCTTTCATTTGGTTTGTTCATTTTGAAATACAGTCGTATGTGAACTGCGCAGGGCTGTTTTGCTGCCTCGAGGTCCTTGTGAGTGATGTTGGGTGGCCTGCAATAAATCAAGACAAAAAATTAGAGCTTTAGCCACTTCTAAAGTTGTCGGTCATTCTGATGCGCTTTTTCGTTACGCGTGTAAATAAATTTCAATATAAAAATTTAGAAGACTACTAATCGTCGCTTCCTATGAAGTCTAGCAAATTTCAGAGTAAAGTAAACTCTTCCAGAACCTGATAAACTTAGGGTATATCACATGATCGATACCTCGAGATTTTCAGGCTTTAGACAAATTTATTTTATTCTGGTACTCCAAATTCAGCAAATCAATTGATAATAAAAAATGTATTAACTTTTTTAAACAATTGGAGTAAACGAAAGAGACGAAGTGAAAAGTATCGTACCGTTGGATGTGCAATGGACTTAGAGCTCCTGCCTCGACTCCTGGACGAGGTAGACCTGGGAGCCGGGTACCGTGGAGGTGGTGACGAAGCTGCGGTGCTTGGCGCGGATGAGGGTGAGGTTGGACTCGGCGGTGTCGGCCCTGTCCTCGGCGGCCTCGAGCTCGCGCTGGAAGCGGCGCACCCTCGTCACGCTCTGCTGGGACATGCCCTCCTGCTCCTGCAGCTGGCGCTTGTAGATGTTCACCTTCTGGACGGCCTTGTCCAGGGACTCCTGGAGGAGCGCGATGTTCTTCGAGTCCTCCTCGACCTGGATCATCACCTCCTTGATGTTGCGCTCCTTCTTGCGCAGGATCTTCACGGTCTCCGCGTGTCGGCGCTTCTCCTCGTCGAGCTCCAGCTCCAGATCACGGATCTGATGGAAAAAATTAAAATGTATTTGTTTGTTTGTTTATTTACATATTTAATTATAATAATTTGCAACGTATTGAAAAGAGAATGTACAGAAAATTAAAGAACCTCAAATTGCTAACTGTTCTTTAAGATGACTCATAATAAAATTAATCAAAGGAGTACTTTCATATAGTGGATCTCGAGCCTTAGTGTATGTATATCAAGACATTTTTGGAACACTAAAAATAAAACGTGGCGAAGTAAAGAATAAAAAAACTTTTGATTGATTGACAAGGAAGGTCAAATTTTGATTGTAGGAGGTATTTCACGTCAACTGCCCTGTGCCCGACGCCTGAGAAACAGAGCATGCTATTTGCAACTCATGTTTGTAATACTAAAACGTACCTTAAATATAAATAAGCATTGTCATTGCATTTTTAAAATTTAAAGCAATTAATTTTTTTAAGGAATGCTTAATTTCTTTTTACCAAATTTGAGAAAATTTAACTACTAACCGTCGGATCAAGGTAAGTATAAACATTTGAGTAACGCAAGTACAAGTTATAAATAATACACACTTGATAGATGCGAAAGACCTCATAAACGAACAGTACTAAGAAAATTTAAAATTAAAATCATCTATCGACGTTTTATCTCCCAGATGGTATCCATCAATCATCTCCGCGCCTTTACCCTGCCGATCATTCCGACACTTCGCGTAAATATTTTCATCTAAATCTCCGCTCGAATTCAATAATACACGAAACAAAAAAATTCCATCGTTCTACACGGAATGTTGGCTACTAACCCTGGCTTCGAGCTTGCTGATGATGCGCTTGCCGCCGACGATGGCGTTGGCCTCGACCTCCTCGAGGCGCACGGAGAGATTCTTGACCTCGATCTCCAGGCTCTTCTTGATCGCCTCGATCTTGACGATGCGCTCCTGCTCCTCGTGCAGGATCTCGACGGTGTGCTTGAGCTCGTTCTGGACGCGCTGGTAGCGTTCGTCGCTAACGCGCAGCTCCTTCGTCACCTCCTCGTAGTCGCCGGCCAGGGTGGACAGCTCCTGCTCGAGCTTGGCCTTCGACGAGGCGATGTTCACGTTGATGGTCGTCAGCTCGTTGATGCGGCTGTGCGCCTCCTCGTACTGCTGCTCCACGGTCCTCTTCGCGCGAAGGGCCTGCGGGACAAATTCATCGACGTAATGAAGAAAACCGCTTTTTTGGGTTCGATAACTGGATTTGATTTTTGTTTTTTACTGGTTCGGGGGGTACTTACGGACTCGTAGTTGCCGCGGACCTCCTCGAGCTCCGAAGTCAAGGACTGCAGACGGCGCTGGCTGATGCCCAGCTGGTCGAGGGTCACCTGCAATTGGCGCTGAACCTCGTCGTAGTGGGCTTGGAGTTCCTACGGTGAACAAGATACTCATTAATCTATATCCTTCTCTGAAATACTTTCTTTTTTATGTGGAATTACTTGTACTTACGGTCAGAGTGAGCGACTGCTTCTTGATGGTCTTCTGCAAGTCAATGTTGGTCTTGTTGGCAACATCAAGGGACAGCTCGAGCTCGGTGATTTGGATCTGGAGCTTCTTCTTGACGCGCTGAACTTCGGTCTTCAACTTAACTTCAGCCTCAGCTACACGGGCGTGCAACTGCTCGATTTCAATGCTGGTCTGCTTACTGTATCACAAAATCGTTAGTGTAAACAAAATAAAAGAAAAAAATATTGATTTCAAATAAACGAAGGAAAAGACTAGGAAGAAAAAAGAGGAGAGGAAACACGGGATGCACAACTCGAGCGACTGGTGCGTGGGCGTCGTTGGCTTAGTGGTCATAAGGCTCTTAGTTGGCAAGACAACGCCGCCCTAGTGGATTCAAGCTTGAATCCTATTGGGTGCAGTTTTTTCGCTAAATACGAAAGTCTACAAATTAAATTAAATTCGTAATTCAGATTCCACATAAAACTGTAACGGTCAGGGTGATGTGTACACGCCTTGCACAGTATTCCGTGCAGGTATGGATACATCACTATAATAAGGAACAAATTAGAACTATACTATCCTAAGTGGTAAAATAATACGAATGGTGACACCTCGGAGTCGCAAAGACCCAAGGCCAATAAAAGAAGATCGACAAGGCCTGACCTCTTGTCGATAAAGTAACTGGTGCTCTTCTGCTCGAAGTTCTTCATCTCCTGGCTGAGCTTGACCAGTGGCTCGCTGATCTTCTCCAGATCCGTGAGATTCCTCGTCCTCTCGTCCATCAGCCTGTGGTGCTCGGCCTCATCGTGCAAAACGTGCTGCACCTCCCGCTGGTACTTCCTGATGTCCGCCAGCTCCTCGCTCCTCGACAGGTTCATCAGCGCGTTGCTCTTCAGCTGGTACTCGATGGCCTTGGCCGACTTGCCGCGCAGCTGACGGCCGTGCTCCAGCGCCTCCCGCACCTCCTGCACCTCCTGGACGTCGCGCAGCGCCTGCTGGCGCATCGAGGCCATCTCCTCGGGCTCGGGCTCGGGCTCGCGGGGCTCGCTGACAGCGCGACGCACCAGCAGGCACGCCGCGCCCGCCTCGAACTTGCTCGAGTAGACCTCGCGCGAGACCCGCGCCGCCTGCACGCACTTCTGCCGGCTGAAGTCCGAGCGCTTCGCCGCCTTCCAGCAACAACAACAACAATCGTTCGGGGGTTAGAGGTGCTGGGATCGACCACCGCGAGCTAAGCCCCCGGTCTTGGCATCCTTTCCCCGCGACGGAAATGCGGACGCTTTTTCGATAAATTTTGAGCAGCTCGAGTAATCGTTTCCCTTCTTTTAGCGTGGAAAAAAAATTTAAAGCCTGCTTTTTTTTCGAAGCGAGCGGAAGGAACGGCGCGGCTACTCACGAGCTGGAACTACTGCCGGGAGACGACTCGCACCTCGCGGGGGTTCGAGGAGATCAGAGAAGGCGCGAGAGCCCGGGCCCGGCCGCCGACTCTTCCGCGGTACCGAATTAGAAAGGCGGCTCCCGAGAGGTCAGCAGTCGCCAAGAAGAGCGCCCGCCCCGTTCAGCGCGGCGCCCGGCCCATCGACGCGTCCCGATAATAAGAAAACACAAAGCCCGCCGAGCCTTTAATTATAGACGGACAATCCCCCGGGAGTCGCTGCGCACTTGGACTTTGATATTGCACGAAGCGCGGCTTTCTTTTTTGTTCGACGCTGGTTTGTTGTCGATCGTTTCGGGGGTGGGGGACAATTTATCGGGGATGCGATTTTCCGTGTTTTAAGGACTATTATTAAACGCGCGTGCGGTCCGTCACGAGGCGCCGCCGCGCGCGCCCGATTTCTGTTGCGCCGGCTATTTTCGGGGCTGAATCGCATTTCTCCCGGCTGAAAGCCTGGCGGAAAATCCCGGTCAAACGATTTCTGCGCGAGAGTTATAAAGACTCGAAGGTTACTGCTTTTGAGCGGATGTGGCTGTTACTTTATACTGAGTTTCGATTGAGAGTAGTGATTGAGGATCGCTGTCACTTCCCAGAAGTTATTCATTACCATTTTCATTTAGTATTACAGTTTTCATAGTAAAACAATTCAATCAACAATTTGACCTAGTAACATATGACTACAAAAAAATCAAAAGATAATTTATTAATTTTTATTAAAAAAACAATATTGATTTTTTAAATAATTATATCATTAGATGTATAATCAGTTAATTTATCATCCTTCCAAATTGTTCAGTCAATTGAATAAAGTTCTAGCTGCGGTTAAATTATTCTTAGCTTTAGTAATATCAGGAGAATATCTTTTATTTGCCTCAGAACGTGAAATTAGTTTAGAAAATATGAACAAGGTCACCTATTTTATGTCAAACCTTTTTTTTATGCCTATTATGTCAATGTTAAAATTATCTAAATTAATTTCAGTTTTCATTGGTATACAGACTGTAAGAATTATAATTTAACAATTTTTAGTGTTTATGTTTGAAAAAAATCAAGTATTAAATAATAATTGGAATTGCAGAATTAATTAATTTCACATTGATAAAAAAGTGATTGTAATATTGCTGATTGAAAAGTAGTTTGTGATTTAATTCTTGGAATCAATAACCTCGGTCACCTCTGCGAGATCTTTAGTAATTTTTTACTAAATTGATAAATATTTTTACTATATTGATAAATATTTGAGTGATAACAATTTTTTTAAGAAATATCAGTACATTCAAAATTTATAAGCCCTTAAACTCTTTTAACAATCTTCATAATATTTTCTCTTTTTGCAGTTAAAAGCCTTATATAAGGCATACAAATTGACTCTGAGTCAGAGCTTTATTTTACTTGGCATCAAATTTAAAGCTACTAGTATGTAAGTTATTGCTGCTAGAATTTCTAAATACTATTTCGCAATTTAATTTTCAGTAGTAACAGCCAAGCACGGTCAGACATGCCAAATTTTATCCCTTTTTTACAATAAAACCAAAGTAGTGGAACTCATTATTAAAAAAGTAAACAAAATACTCTGCCAAATGCTTTCCTTCTATTTTAAGTCGCATTTAAAATGACTGACACTTTTTAAAAATCGGCCTGCAGTACCTTTCTTTCGATTCTTTACAAAACTGTATCATCTCTATTCCGTACTTCTTAAATTTATCTTGCCCACATGATTAGTAGGTCGAAGTACCTTGAAATGTTCGAGGTGTTCCTTGGCCTTGACCTCAGCGGAAATAGTGTGCCTGGCGAGTTCGTCCTCGCTGTAAGGAATGATATGCTTGTGCTCCCAGACGCCCCGTCCGTCCGTCCAGGGGAGCGCCGGCTTGATCCCGCATTTTTTCGGCAGCTCCCCGCTCTCCTTCCGATCCAGATAATCGATCATCGGCTGGTAATAATTGATCCCAAATCCGTAGTTCCGCTCGTACACCGTAGTCGGGATGTGTCGCCATTTGGTCGGCGCAACGGGCATCTGCGCCAGTGGCACGCACTTGTCAGACATGTTTCACTCTCTCTCGTTTGGAATGTCGGCAGAATTGTTCACTCGTTCGTTTGGTTGCTTTCTTTGCTTCTTGTTTCTATTTTCTTTTTCGTTTGACTCTCGTCGTTGGGGCTCGGATTATCGATGGGTGGCGAGATCCATCCGCGACTCGATCGACGTTCGAGACGCGGCGAGACGACTCTGTGGCCCGTCGGACGGCTCGGCCATTATTTGTAGACTTTTGTCGCGCCTCTTGTGCAAGAGCATCGACCAAATTGACGCTTGAGTCAGATTTGACGAGCGATAGATCGACGTGCAGTTATAATTCAATGTTGCCGTACGACACTTGAACGGTTCTTGCCTATCGGATCAATGGGGCCAAGGGTGGCTGCTTTAATAGCGTTCGCCGTTTGCTCTTTAATTAATTGCCATAACTACTTAAAAGTTAACAGCCTAGATCGGTAAGACTTTTATCATACAGTATTACACCAAGCATACGTCATATTTGACGTTTCTTATAAAACGATCAGTATCACCAAGTAGTTTTGATGACTTTAGCAAAGTCACTCATTTCTAAACAAGCTAAAAAATAATTTCATCTCGAGCTTTTATCAAAGATCCGAATATCCAGAAAAAGCTCTAAATCTAAATTCTAAGCTGAGATATAATAGTATATCTCCATTATCTTGAGAAAAATTGCACAGTCCATCGCTTGACCGACGGACACGTGCAAGCTCGACGTTTCTTTCGCAGGTGCCAATTGATCGTTAGATGGGTGCTATCTTCTCTACACCCTACCATCCGATGACTCGACGAACTTTATTTATACGCCACATCATCTCGGTGGCTGCACGTGCGCGGGTTGCATTACTCGCAAAATTTCGCGAGACAGAATCTCGCGGTTGCAGTCGCTCGAGCGTGCCATTTTATGGTGTGCAATGAGGATTCGGAGACCAGGAGTCAGGATACTTCGGTAATGGAGACTTAGATGGAAGGCGGTACTCACCGGATGGCCTCGATCTCCTCATCCTTCTCGGCGAGACGGCGCTCGGTCTCGTGACGGAGCTGGCTCAGCTCGGCGGACAGGCGCTGCGAGCGTTGCTCCTCGATCTTGCGGCCCTGTCGACGCGAAAACAAACGTTTTTATTTTAGTGTCATTGCTCATTGGTCAGATACGAGGATGCGATTTCGGATGAGGGGGGACACTCACGGCTTCGGCTTCCTTGTAGGCAGCGGCAAGCTCCTCGCGCTCGTTCTCCAGGCGACGGAGTTCCAACTCCAGCTCGTGGAGTCTACGGTTCATATCAGCGAGCTGATTCTTAGCATCGCCAAGATCGTCTGGAATTAAAGGTTGACTTTCGTTAATAACAATCTGCGACTGGTCATTTAATGAGTTTTAAAAAATCTAGCGATTTCTTATGTAAACGAACAATTGATATTTTATCGTTGAAATTTCATTTCTAAACTGTGTATCAGATTGCAATTGATTAATCCTTTCACTGTTGAGCCAAATGTGTCTCATGTTTTGCTGATGTTTTGCTTCTGGTGCGGTATGTCGCATAATTGTTCATGTCAAAAGGAATGTTTTTGTTCATGTTCAAGTTCAGATGCAAATTTTGGCTCATGTAAAAATCTCGGCAACAAGTACATACTTGATTACATATCTTACATGTAATATAACTGTTTACCTTATCACCTGATTTTTTGTTTCTTTAGTAAAGCTTTTGATAAAGATACATCGCGATGACTCACCAGACAATTTCTTGTTCTCACGGACAAGCTGATCCTTCAGCTCGCGGGTCTTGTCGAGCTCGGCGTTGGTGCGCTGGAGCTCCTGTTGCTTGTTGCGCAGGTCGCGCTGGCTCACCTCGTACAAGTTGATGGTCTCTTCAAGCCTGGCCTTCAGCTCGATGTTGACCTTCTCCAGCTGTTCAACGCGCTTCTGCAGCTCCCGAGCGGTTCCGTTGGCCTACGACGAACAATCAATTTATGCCTTACTTTTCTTGCTATCAGTTATAAAACTGAAAGGCGTTGGTCTTTGTTGCTCATTTTATTTTTATTCAACGTTTAGCGAAAGCTCACCTTCTCCAAGTCGATGATGAGGACCTCGACCTCGGATTGCAGACGCGACTTCTGCTTCTCGAGGTTGTTGATCTTGACCAGGAGGGTTTCGATTTGCTCCTCCTGTTCCTGGATGCGTGCGCTGTACTTTCTGCGGATCTCTTCAACCTGTTAATTGACAATTGCAAGATTAGAGTTAATTAATTATTTGCTTCATTTTTCGCGTGCGTGGAACTAAAAAATTGAAGGGCTTACCTCTTCAGCGCGAGCATTGGCTTCGGTCTCGTACTTGGACCTCCAGATAGAGATCTCACCGTTGGACTTGACCAATTGTCTCTCCAGTTCCAAGCGAGCCTCGGACTCTTCCTCCAATTGGACGCGGAGCGACTCAACTTCCGTTTCGACCTGTCAAAATCGCAATTTAATGTAACATCTACTTTGATTTATCAATCTTTTATATCATTTGGATTTCATTTATACCTGGTGAAGGGAAGCTTCGACGAGGGATCGGCGACGTTCCTCGTCCTCCAAACGGCGGCGGGCATCCTCGAGCTGGCTGGCGGTTTGCGACCTCAAGTAAGAGATGTTCTCGATGTTCACCTAGAAATAAACGTGAAATTAGTATCGTGGTACATGCATTTTAATCTGAGACTGAAATTAAAAGAGCAAAAGTTTTGTACCTTCAAGTCCTGGACTTCCTTGGTCAATTCGATGTTCTCCTGAGACAGGCGAGTTTTGTGGCTGGTGATGTCGACGATGGTGCGGTTCAGCTCCTCGATTTTCACGTTCAATTCCGAAACATGGATCTCCAACTTCTCGACGGTCTTGATCGACATAATCTTTTCCTTCGTAACATTGTCCAACTGCGCGAGCAGTTCGTATACTTCCTGTTGGAATTTCGCTTTCTCCTTGTCGATTCTGTAAATCAATAATTTATTTTTAATATACTGTTATTTTAAATAGATGATTTAGGCTGAGGATTACACTTAAAATAGTGCGAGAAAGTAGTATTTAAATTGTCGAATAAAAAATATAATAAAATATTCTATTTGATCTTAAGGTGTACAACAGACTTTACTTTATTTTAGTAATTGAAAAAAACTTCTCATTATGCAAGCTCGAAAATACGCTTTTAGAAAAGTATGAAAATACTTATTTTCTAGTTATTTTCAGAATATATCATTTATTTTTAACATTCTAATCTAAACATAGACGTACTTTTGATATCTGCCAGATAAAAACAATTTATTTAAAAAAATTATTTCATTGTAAAATCGGAATTTTTCATTTATGTATTCTTAGGGTAACTTTGAGCAAATTATTCTTATAACATTTAAATAAAGATCTTGCTCTATATAATTATAAAATTATTATGATCCAGCATTCTGGAAAAAATAATAATTATCTAATTTTGATTGCCTTACTATAATTTCAAACTTAAAAAAATCATAGTACACATAAATAACCTAATAAACATACTAGGTGCATGATACGTGGAATCGGTAAAGTAGTCCCGACAGCTCTATAAAAAACCCCCGCGTCCACCGACTCCATCACCTGTGGATTCAAGAGCAACAGCTGTGCCCACCCGAGCGACGTGCCCGACCCATCAACCGGCATCTTTAAAAACCCACTCCCCCGAAATCATCGACATCCGAGGGCCCGAAGCCCTCCTCGCAAGCTCGCAAGCTCGCTAGCCGGATTCACCGCGATTTCCCGAGTAAGGTGGGGTATGCGGTCTCGCGGTGTCGGCGGGGGCCACCCACGCAAAGCGCAAAACGCTAGGGTGTAAGGTGTCGCTGCTCGATTCCGAGGACGAGTGGGGATTCGAGCCGTGCCGCGTGTACTAATATGGCGCGCCGTGGGGTCGCGTGGATCGCCTCGGGCCGCGTTAAAAATAGTCATAAGCTTGCGGCTCGAGGAAGCCGATCTCTCTCGCTCTCTCGCTCTCTCTTTTTCTCTCTCTCACTTTATCCGCTCTCTCTTGCACCCTCTCTCTCTTTCTTTCGCACTCTCCCACTCTCTCGCTCTTTCTCTCACTTTCGCAATCTCCCTCACTCTCTTGCACACACTATCTCTCTTTCTTTCTCTCTATCTCGCTTTCTCTAACGTGTACATGCAACTGCGAGTTGGTGAATTGGAATTAGATCGAAGAGATGATTGCACGAGACGAGCGCGGGAGGTAAGATAGGGGTGAAAATTTTCCGTTAACAATGGAAATCGAAATGTTTATTTTTAAGCGGAGAATCTCGCGTTACAGGTAATTTTAGCGGCGTCATCCAACGCGGACCGTGGATTCCAGCCCGCGGCGACCACTAATAAATCAGCGCGCCCGCTATTTTTTCCCCGGGATTTCGGTGTCTTCCACTTTTTGTGTACAAGCCGCGGCGCGCTCGGAAATGTGGGTGAAACGCGCGTGCCGATTCAAAATTAGCCAAGCCTTCCTTTGTCGCCTTTTTATCTCGCCTCCCGCGCTGCCGCGTCTCGGCTGAAATACGCACGCCCGTTACCTAATTGCTTTCTCATTAACAAGCGCCGCCGCATCTTTTTGCACTGCTGTCGGAAAAGCTCCTTTGAACCCCCTTTCGTGCCTCTTGCCTGCATTACCGCACCCAATTACATCAGTTTATCTACTTAGAATTTATATTAAAAAAACTTCGTATTTTTGTAACGTTTATTTTTACAATGTGATCCGGGATCGAGTAAAGCGAAAGTAAAAATAAAAAAAAAAATCTTTGAATCTTCGAAAATAGAGCGGGAGATGTTAAAGCCGTGCGTTTCGCAAGGCGGTCTCCAAAATTCCAGGGGGGTTTCCGGCATTTCGGAATCTCGCGGGCTTTTATTATAGAAATCCGCGGCGAAAATACGTAACGGCCCGGTGCGGCAGCTGCGCGCGTACACCAGCGGCCGGACGAGGCCTCGTCTTGGACGGCGGCCAGTGCGCGCCGGTGTATCGCGAGCGCAACATAACGCCGCGCGCATAATTCGAAAATTCGTCCGTTTATTACCTACCGCCCGCGCGCCCCGTCACTTCTCTATAATTAGCCCCGGCAGAATAGCCAAGGGGGATGATTCAGCGGCGCTGCTCCCATTATCCACCCGGGGAGTGACTTTTCTCACTTTCCCGCGCCGTCTCTATTTTCGCGACGTTTACACCATTCGAGCACCTTCCGAGCTTCGGCTTTAGGGTTGTTCTCCCTTTTATTAAACTTAACGATCATTCTATTTAAGCGGGGTGATTTAAAAATTGAAGCTTTTTATATTCTTGTGTAAAGCGACTTTCTGAAGTGATAATGTTCATTACTATAAAACGAATGTTGCATGTTTTTTTTTCAATATGATTCTTTAAGCTAAAAGAAATATTTCCTAATAATCAAAACATAGGCAAGTGCTATTCGTTTTAAAGATACAGCCATTTAAAGAAAAGCTTCCATTTTATATACACTTATACATTGTGGTACCGTGCAAGAACAATTTATTGAAAATATAACGATACCTTTTTTTTAAGTCAACTTTTGTTTGTTACTTTTTTATACACTCAATGAATTTTTTTTACTAATGTATGACTATCATCATAAGTGGTTATTTTTAAATGCAATTTTCGCAATATTAGTCAACAAGGTCTTTAATACAATAAGCTCGCTCTCATCTGAATCTAAGAGAATCGCGGCGCCGGTATAAAGAGCGTCGCTTGTAGGAGGCGTTTGTAAAGGTATCACTTGGGGGGAGTTTTAGGGTCTACGGACCTGGCGCGAGCCTTGGAGAGCTGGTCGATCTGGTCCTGGAAGTCGACGACGACCTCCTGGTGCTTCTTGCGCAGCAGGTGGGCCGTCTCCTCGCTCTCAAGGTGCACATCCTCGAGCAGCTTCCTGAGCTTCGCTAATTCGGTGTCCCTCTTCTTGTTGATCTCGAACTGCAACGGACGTCGACGGTCAGTGTGATAAGCTTACGCGTGAATTCGGCAGCTCGAGCTTGCAAGTCGTGCGCCACGCTTACCTGAGATTCGGCGCCGCCCTCGGCCTCCTCGAGGCGCTCGGACAGCTGGATCACCTGCACGCTGAGATCGGCGCGCTCGCGTTCAATCTGCAAACGCAAAGTGCCACTGGTTAATTGGGCGGGTAGGAGCGAGGAATTCGCGCGGCTAATTCCGGTGCTTTATTCGTATTACACCCGCGAGGGCCGTTATCGGACGACACAATGCCCCTCTGGCAGACTGTCAACGACGCGCGCTCGAGTGAATCCGCGAAATTAGTGCGTTTCATTGAGATCGGGCTTGATATTACAATGTGGTCCGGGTAAGGTCCATGGTTATCGGGAGATCGAGAATTTAATTTGCGGACAGCTGGTAGGGAAGAAAGTGGCGCGAGCGATGAGTTTGAAATTAAAAATACTTTGCTCGTAATCGCCCTCTTTAGCGGTTTTATTTGTTCGCTGGGTGAATCACTGACTTCTATATTTAAGAAAGCACTTACGTATATCTACGACAAATGTCGCCTGGGCACTGCCAAGAAAATTAATTATCTTCACTATTTAGCGAGATGAATATTTGCTTAACAGTTCAATAGGACTTTCGTGTAAACAATTAAAAAATCAAAATGTTTCTCTAATTTGCTTGACATTTCTGTATTTTTAGTTTTTTTTTTTTTTTGAAAAATTGTCATTAAATTTTCTTTTCACGATTTTATTTTTGTTTGACGTTCATTTAATTAGTTTCGGTTTATTATTGTTGAAAAAAACGCCTGTTTCACTTCCAGAAAACAAAAAAAAGAAAAAAAAACAACAATGCTATTAAAATTCTTCGGTGGCGCAAAAGTTATCTAAGAGCAAATTGTTATAAAAATAACAGGAAACTCTTCATTTTTCACTGTCACAGCGGACACGAGCAACGAGTTTAGAATTAAAAATAAGAAACTTAAGCTTCTTTTAAAACCATGTTCTTTAACAAACGGTAACCGCATTATTTACGACGACGTAAAAATAGCCCCCGAAAATCCCCAAAATGTTTCTGCTGATTTAAGCGTTGATTTACGGCATCGCGGGCGAGTCAAAATTTTCCGTCATCGCAAATCATCCGCGATCTGCCCGCATTATTGAGAATTACAAGAGGGCCTTGTCGCAGAGGCGGCGCATCAAAGTCACGTCGCGCCGCGGCAAAACAGGTTTATTTTCGGAGGGACCTTTTGATACGGCTCGGAACGGAAGAAGGTTGCCCGTAAAATTGTTCTCTGCAACTATTTTCGAAGTCGCGCATTTAAAAGATCGCCAGGCATCCGCTGGCCCGAGACTCGAACGTGACCGGCGCGCCTTTGCCCCTTGCCAATTTCCGACAGATTCCCTCCTTTTTTTCCCTTCGCGAAGGACGTTAATTCCTCGGTCTGATTTAATTTGTCGCGGCGGAAATAAATATGTCACAGGTGGGCACGAACGAAGAGGCCGGTTTTGACGATCTCCTTCTCGATGGAAAATCGAAAAGCTCGTCGTTGGAATGCAGAAACCGAGCGGGCGCAGAAGCGCAACGGACCAAAATAACCGCGATGCCAGAGCTGGACACGTTAACCTGGTAAATTCCCGACGCCGCAGCGATCTGCGGCTGTGGCGGTGGAAGCCGAGAATTTTTGACAAATCGAAAAATGCTACACATGTCTCATTAGCAAGCGCACATTTCGTTACTTTTCGCGTACGAAATTTTTCCAAACGATGGAGTCTATTTGGTAAACCGCACCGTATCGAGAACGGGCGAAAATTTTGACAGTACGTCTGGAGAACTTACCCTCTGACGCAGCTCCCTCTCGGACTCGAGGTCATCCTGAAGCAGGCGGATTTTGTCCTGAAAGCATAAAACGCAAATTTTTCATCCATCTACATTTTCAGCTTCCTCTCTCCTCTTTCTCCTCGTGAAAATAAAAAAAGAAGGGGACCGATTGAAGATAATGTTTCGCGAGGTCGCAGCGAGCGTGTCTCGGGACGTTCTTACGGGCTTTACGTAATCGCCCGGTACAGAAATATCCCTCTTCCCGAGAGTCGCTCCGCGCGCTCGCCTAGGAAAGCGAAGAACTGACCCGAGCGCGAGAGAGACGGAGAGGCGGCCCGAGGAATTCACTTTGCTCCCTTTGCGCCCGACGATTGACGGCGATGCTTTGCCAATCGGCGGCGCTGATCGCGCCTACTTTTTTTTCTCTCTCTCCCGTCCGCTTTCTCCTCCCGCCCTCTTCTCTCTCTCGGTCCGAGGCCCGGGGACCCTAACCCTTTTTTTGAATTGGGTTACGCGCGATCCGCACCTTGTTTCCGCGGACTCGCTCACTATTTTTGGAATTACGCCGCTCACCTCGCCGCGGCCCGCTTCTTTTTTTTCCCTCTCCCTCCCGTTCTCTCCGCCTCTCTTTCTTACTCTCTTTTTCTCCGTCGATCTATTTCGCTGTTTTGCGTTGTAACGCTTATTTTAACGGCGTATTTTCGACGACTACAGAATCCGGAGTACCGAGGAAATCGAAGGAGGTACGCGTGCGTCCGCCTCCTCTTGCACCGACGCGTCGCGATTTCGTAATAGAAAAGTAGGCGCCAGAAATTAATCTCAGGCGCGAATCGTTAGTCGGAGAGGTCGATCCGTGAGCCTCCGCTCGATATCCTCTTTCCTCTTCGGCGCGTACTATTTTCGGTGCGGCGGGACGGCAAGCACTTTGGCCCGGTACAACAACACGTATATCGTTACGCGATCGCAGATTGGCACTAAAGTCCTTTATGGTCACTGAACTTGCAGCGGCGGATAATTTTCCTTTTCTCCCCGTCTCCTCGCCACTAAATCTTATCAGTCTGTCGTATATCACTGTACACCGTCGGTTCGCTGCGGTGCACTTGACTCCGTTCCTTCTTTTTTCACTCGGCTGATCGGTCCTCTTCCGTTACTACTTAAAGCGCCGACGCACTTTCAGTCTCTTCACTGCTCTTACGTCATCCCTCGGACTCGGACAGTTCGTTCGCTTTCGTTTTCACAATTTTCGGGGGGGATTTGTTTCATTTTGTGAGGAGTATCGAGAATTAATGCGAATTAATGAGTACTTGTTGAATGTCGAATTAATGAGCTCGTTGAATACTTGTCGATGTTAACGTGTGTATCGCGGTAAAAGAATGACGAAAATAAAAAGGTGAGTATGATTTCTTACTTTTTTTGTGAAAATAAAAAAAAAGAAGGTAGTATGTACGAAGGAAAAGGAAATCTGGCGAAGAGAACGTACCTCGAGCCTGGAGAGAGCGCTCAGGTCGGCGCTGTACTCGATGCTGACATCGGCGCTACCGCCGCCCGCGCTCGAGCGATACGAGTACTTGGACGTCTTTGCTACCGCTGAAGCCATTCTGCAGTGCAAATCCTCTGGGGCTCAAAAAAAACTTTAAACTCGGCGAAAAAATCTAAGACGACCACCTCTTCGTTCAATCCAATTTCGGAGCTCACGCCGCTGTGAAGCTCCGTCGAAGCGTTAAAATTTTGTTAAAAAAAAAAAAAAAACTGAATGAATGAGCCGCGGTTGTTGAGTACAGCGCGCGTCTCGGGCGTCGATCGGTCGGAATCCTCGACCAAGAGAAACTGCCGGCGTTGCACGCGCACTCGTCTCTCTTCTCCCAGCGGATCACACTCCTCGTTCTCGTCGGTGTCGGGGGGGTTTCGGAGCCGACCAGCGCCCTACTCGTAGTGCGCGACCCGTCGTCGTTCGTATGGCGCGCCGGCCGCTCCATGGCCCCGTCAAATTCACGTCGGCGCGCATGCGCCGTAGATCCGCGCTACCCCCACCCCGCGGCCGGCCGAACCCCCGGCGCCTCCGCAAGGGCGTCCTCTCTCTCTCTCTCTGTCTTTCTCTCTCCCTCGCTCTCTCCTCACCTCCTCGCGGCTCTCTTTCTCGCTCCGGGGTCTTTTCGCGCGTGGGAGGAGCCCGTAGCGCCTGTTCTCCGTTTCGCCTAGAGGGGCACCATCGCTATAATAGCACTTGGGGGGAGTGCGCCGTCGAACTGGTTGACACGCACGATTACGCTAAAGGGGGGGAGGACCGAGGAATTCGAACGAGAACGGCTGATTGATGAGACAGTTCTATCTCTATACGCCGCGGCTTTGGTGTCCGCGACGATTGTTTATGCCCCTCGTTTCATGGGACGCGGCCGCCTCTCTCCGCGGGGATGCAGTTGCACCGGCGACACCGGGCGACAACTTTTATTGTCATCGCTGGAGTTTAGCCCGTCCACTCCTGTGTATCGATCAGGAACTACATTTACTCGTCGTTTATTTACTTGACAGTCTTGCAGTAATTTGTTTTTAATTGATTGGAGAAGGACACTGATTGCTCATCGGTAGAAATTTGCATGAAAGATGCACTCGTTTTCTTAGTCTTAAAGAACCAATTTTATTGCGACAAGACGATTAAATTTTAATGACGAAATAAATTTTTCGTACAGAAATAGAGATAATTAAATTGTTAAATAATTATGCTTTTATACGAACGAATAGTTGAAAAAATCAGGTTAACTAATTATTATAATATATTCAATTGTTATAAAATTTTTAATTGAAAAATACAAATAGAAAAAATTTTAAATATTTAAAGTTGCGTTACGTGTGCTTATCGTCCGGTGAGAGAAAATTGAAGAATTTATTTTTATCTTATACCCAACGAATTTTTTAATTGATAAAAGAATATCACCTATCGTCTAAATACAATCAGGAAAAATCTTTATTTTTAAAGAAATTTTGACATATTTTGGATAAAAGGTAAAATTCCTTTAAAAATCCCCTTACCCCTTCTTCAGTCGAAAAGATTATTTTTAACGTTATGACAATGGTCGGCCTGAATCATCTAGAGGTGATTTTTTTCGTCTGTCGGACTCTGTTTTGTATCCGGGTTGAAATGATAAAGGCCACAAAAATGTGTAAACAAATTTCGCGGTACGAGTAATCCTGAACTTTTGCCAATGTGAGACGAAAAACAATGTGACTATTGAAGTTTTAAGTCGACAATCAGTGGCACACCGAAGTGGGAGTTGACTCACCTCACTTTTTGAGAGAAATGCTGTATGACTGACAAAACTATTTTTACAAAGCTACATCTGTTGCAACGGTTCAAACGTTTTTTTTCTTCATTTCATCCTTTTCAACTCCCTTCAAGCATATTAACCCATTAATTAACATTTTTTTTTACTTACTACAGAAAAATATTTTCAGTGATTATTTTCATACACAATTTTTAGTTTCGAAGTTAAATAATAATGTAAAAATAGCAAACTTTATATTTTTCAGCTATTTAAAAATTCTGATATTTGAACACAAAGCAATATATATTTTTCAAAATCTATTTTTAGACGAAAAATTTGGGGCATTTAATGATGGTTAGAAAAAAGATCGGTTAAAATAAGCGTTTCGTAGAATTGATAAAAATTCGACGAATCCACTTGAAAATCACTGGAAGGCACGAGATGCCAGTCACCTGTCGGTGATCGATGTTTAGAACAAAGCGCTAACGATGTTGCATTGACTGACGTGAATCTCGTACGCGCTGTTTTTTACGGCATCGACATCATTGCAACTGATCGGCAGTTACTGAAACGAAATACCCCCGCTTTGTTGCGAATATTAAACCAATTGTTTAATGAAATTTATTTAAATGTATGCATAAATCAAGAGTAAGATAGAGTGTGAAAATAGCGAAAATAATTTTTCCAGCAATCTGTTTTCATCGCTTGTACGCTTCAAAAAGGTTTTCCAGCTGATTTATGTCCGAGCCGTTTGCTGTCCCAAAAAAAAATCGAAATGGAAGTCTTTATAGATCGTTAAGAATCCGTATACACCGCGCGAGATTTAAATCGGTGTATAAGAGCCATTAACAGTCAGAAATTCATCATCCGCATTTGTTTGTCATAAATTACGCTCGGCATAGACACCGGCGTTTAATCAGCGAGGAGAGAAATTGCTCTCTGATTTATCTCGCAGTGAAAAGCAGACGTCGCCCCAACCTCTCGAAACATCCACCGGGATAATTAGAGGGTAAGAAAGGTGGAGAGAGGGGCGATCGATCGGGAAAAATCGCGTGGAAATCGGTGGCTTTCGCCGATTTTCCCGAGGCCCCGCACGCGCTCCTCGCCCGCCCCACTAACGGGCGCTGCCTATAAAAGGTCGCCGGCGGGTAGTGGGCAGAGACGCGCGCAAGCGGCGCTCCGCAGCGCGAGTAATTTGAGATTGGTTCCGACGAGCGGTAAACTCACTTTCTTGCCTTCCACTCCCTCTGCTCCGTCTTCGTTTAGCGATGTCTCTACACTATGCGTGTTGCGATGCTTCCTACTTTTTTTTTAATAAACAGATGCATCTAATTTTTTTATGAAAATTTGGGAAACCGATCATTCGCTAATTGAGAAAAAATCGGTTTTTTGTAAAACTTTATTTAAAGCTTTAAAAACAGTTTTTATTATTGTCTTTTTTAGTTTCAAATATCATTTATTTCTATCTACCCTAAAAACTTTTTAAAATAATTAAAATGCTCTAAAATGTAGTGAAATGTGCTCCACTAAATGATGTATCAGTGGAGAACTTTCCCTACTAATTTTTAGTATTTCTTCACTAATTCAACTTTAGAGAGATATTACCCTTTAAAATTGAATTCTACATAGATGCTTATGCAACGAAGAACTCAAATTACTCTAAAACTGAGTAAATAAAAATAAAATAAATTCCCCCTCATACATACATCGCCATTTGTCCAGGTGCGAGCCGAGGTACTGGACGTAACCACATCGCGCAGTACTTCATTCATTCCTCTCATTCATTTCTGATCCGCGGTGGTTCGTCCGGCCTCTTTGCCCTTTACCCGTCGTCGGCTCCGCGGCTCGCCTCCGCTCATTCGGCGCGTCGCGAGCGGCCGGCCGACCTCCGCCGGGGAATTCGGAAGATCGCGAGAAACCGCGCGCGCGCGCGCTGCCGGGGAGGACAAAAAGATCGAGCGGGGGACGAGCGGGCGGGGGACGAGCGAGCCCGACCAGAATAACCCGCGCTTTCTCGCTTTCGCGCTCTTGGCTCATTCGCTTATGAGAGCCGAGCGAGGGCCCGCATCCGCGCTGCGAGCTTTCCTGCGCTTCGTTCCGTGTGATCGCATACCATCGCATTTAAATAAGTCACTTTTTTAGTTTAGTTTTTCTATTTTGTTAGCGTAATAATTGATTTTTTTTCAAATGCGGTACATGAATGTTGTAAACATCAGGATTCTTAAAGGGGTACGAAAGGTACAATAAGAAATCTGTATCGCTATACCGATCTCGACTTTTTTTTATATTATTTAAATAGCAAAACAAATTTGTAAATATGATAATTAAAAACTATATATTTTTATAACCATTTTTCTTCTGGAGTTACGAATGTAATGATTTGTAAGTTAAATTAGAGATTTTTTTGGCAGCATTTTGGAAGTCATAAGAAAGCAATTTTTCCGGAATTTTATTTACGATTTTAAGTTATGAAAATTTTGAAGACACTGTGATAAATTCCTTGTAACATTAAAAAGTATCTGATTACAAATAATCTATTTAATAATCGATTTTATGCAGAATGAGCAAAACTGTATAAAATAAGAGTTTTACTATTAGGCCACATATATAGCTACTTGATTTGGCGACTGGAAAAACTACTAGTGGTTAAATGTCACTAAAATTTCAACAAATAAACAGCTAATCCATTTCCAGATTTTTTTGATAGCCATGCCATTTATTTGACTACAAGTATTAGATTGCGAGAATGAGTTATCACTTATCAGTAGAAACAGCCGAGTTTAGTCAGCCAATGCATTTTTCTATACAAGAAATCCTTGATTTCGTTTTCCGTACGAATAAATCTTTATAATATTTTTAACAAATTAATAAAAATTTAAAAAGAATTCATCCTTTAAAAAAGGCAATTAATTACCTATATCTCACACTCAAGCGTCCAGCTCGCGCGAGAGCTCGCGATCGTTATCGCGAGGAATCGCGCGGGGGGTAAGCCGATATCGTTATCTCTATAAGTGTAACGGGGCGCGCAGTTTTCCTCCTCTCTCTCACTCTCTCGATCTCCTCTCCGGCCGTACCTTTCGGAAGCAGCGCCCCGACCGCTGGCCCAATTTTCTAAATATACGCGCCCGCTCGCCGTCCGCTGGATCTCGCTCGCCTCGCCGCGCGCCGCGAAAGATCTTGACTCTTGGCCGAGCGTGTTTATAAACACGCACCTCGTCGATCGATCGATAGCAGCCCGGCCCGACGCGCGAATCCCGTTATTTGCATTGTTTTCGCCTTGCCGACTGCCGCTGCTTGCGATTCGGATACAGTCGAGCTTCAAAGACCGATGAAGCGGATTGCGAGCTTTTGGAGAGGGGCACCAACAAAAATCGTAATTCTTTTAGCGATGCACGTCTTTCTAAGCGAAAATGATGAATAAAAATAAAGTTATTTAATTCGAAGGAAAAATCTCTAAAGCCGCTGATTAAAAGTGCGGTTTTTGAAGATATAAATGACTAAAGAGAATTCATTCATTTTCTATAATTTTGTCCTATTTGAAAAGAAAGCAAAAGAGATCAAATTATAGATTGGAAAAAAATATTACCTGCGATCGTTTGAAGTTGTCCATTTAACATTTCAGCAAGGACCAGTGTTATATTGGCACTATTTTTTGTGGGCTGACATAAAGTGGCTAGGAATATGGTTTTTATGGGGGGTGCGTTAAAATTGGAAAGAGCAATATTGCCAGAAATCCTAGTTAAAATAAACTTACCATGGCTTACCGTAGCTGGAATGTAACTACTGGGACGTTTATAGCACAGCATCCTTTTCTACTTAATCGAAAGGTTTATGGTTCTTATTATTTTATAAATGAAGAACCCCGTCTCATCTCCCTGTTAAAATTGCATAATAATTCTACGAAATCTAGTTTAATTTAGTAAATATAGAACTTTTTACAAGGAGGAAAATATAACAAAAACGGCTAGCTAATCGTAGCCTTAATAATATGATGTCGATAAGTAGAAACAGACAAGTGTGGTAAGACATTTTTTTTTATTCGTCCGTTGCTATTTATTTGAAAACATATAATTCTACGAAATCTAGTTTAATTTAATAAATATAGAACTTCTTACATGGAAAAAAATATAGCAAAAACTGCTAGCTAATCGTAGCCTTAATAATATGATGTCGATAAGTAGAAACAGACAAGTATGGTAAGACAATTTTTTGTATTCATCCGTTGCTATTTATTTGAATATATCATGATGGTTGTATACATAACTTGTTTCTAATATTCACAAATAGAAACAATATCAATAGCAGAAACAGTATCAGCAGTAGAAACAGACAAATGCGGTAAGACAGTGCTTTTTCATTTATTCGTCTTATCTACTTATTTTTATATAATATGATTGTTTTAGATAATTGTACGCCTCATTTAAGTTCACAAGTAGAAACAGATAAGTATGATAAGACACATCAAATTTTAATTTCCCTATGATATCCAGTTCTTTTTATACCGCGATTGTTCTAATGGATTCAAACATTCTTGTAAGTAGTAACAGACAAGTACAGTAAGACAAAGTGTTTTTATTTCCCATTACGATCACTACTTCTTTTGGTATATTGCGATTGTTTTAATTATTATTTAATAACTGTTAATTTTTTTAATTATTATTTAATAATTATTATTAATAACTGTTTCTTATTTTTAAGACGCGTAAGTAGTAACAGACAAGTACAGTAAGACAAAGTGTTTTTACTTCCCATCACGATCTCTACTTATTTTGGCATATTGCGATTGTTTGAATTATTACTTTAATAACTATTTCTTATGTTTAAGACGCGTAAGTAGTAACAGACAAGTACGGCAAGGCCCAACAACACTTTTATTTTTGTCCGTCACTCCACTTATTCTGATATATCGCGATTGTTCTTGTATTTGCTGGTCTGAAGAGAGTATCAAATTTAATTAAAATAAATCTACGTTTTAATTAGCGAAACGAGGCGGGCTCGCGCGAGAACTCGAAAATAACATAATATTTGAGTAAGCGCGGAATCCAGAAGCAAGTGTAAATCCAATCTGATAATCGCGTAGCACGCAGAAAACAGAAATAGCATCCGCAGCACGATTCGAAAGTGGTATTAGTGCCGAAAGGTAAACGACAAGAAATCGGAGCGCAACGACTCGGTCATTGAATTTGATGGTTGCTCGCATTTACGATCGCCCCGAACGTATTTCACTTCTCGACTACCCCACGACACAATGGACTTCGGGTACATTTCCACTTGGAGCTTGTCCTGCCCCCCTTCCCCCCGTATACGGCTAGACTGCAAATATTTATCTTTTCGACCGACAAAAAGGATTGCGCAACTTTGCCGGAGCAAGGGGAAGGAAGAAAGAACAGATTTAAAACGGTCGCAATGTCGAAATGCTTTATTTTCGTGGACGGGCCGATGTAAAAATGAGCCTGCGCGACGTTTCCCCGTGGAGCCGCGGTGAAAGCGAGCGCACACTATTTTTCCCGGATTTTGGCAGCGGAGCCGCGAGAGTTGATTATCGGGCTGCGCCGGGAAACCCGCGCGTCTATTAATAATCGAATCGACGCATCGACGCCGATCGGATTAACCGCGGACGCTCGCGCCCTCCCCCTGGGCGAGCGCAACGCGCACACCTATACTTTTCGCGAGAAACGAGGGAAATTTTGACGGGTGTAATAAAAGCTTCCGCCGCGGCATTTCGTTTTTCACCAAGGAAAATTGGTCTCTCGCTCGCGCTTATTTTTAGACGGCGCGTCAAGTTTTTCCGTTTCGCTTTCTTAATAATATACTTTCGAGTTTTGTCGCGGCGGGGGGCGGTTATTTATATTTAGACTTTTTTATCGTAATTCGACGGCTGTCACATAATTTTTCACAATTTACGATTTATTTCGACCAGATATTTTGTCGGCTTGGATTTCTTCGTTATAGAATAATAGAAATATAGCTTCGAGTGTCCATTAAGTCTGGCCATTCATTATCAAAGATCTAAAAATCAAGCACAAAAGTTGTTGCTGTAAAAATTTATTTTTCGTTCTGTGGATGAAACGAGTATGGAGCTTTCATGGTTTGGAGGAAGGAGTGCACTGCGCAGGTTATCCTCTGGAATTCGCGACTCTCTTGCTTGGCGGGCGGAAGAGTACCAGGAATTTCACGCTGATACTTTTATTGCGGACCACGGCGCGCCGGATATATTTAAGTGCGCGCATCCTATATCGGGAACGAAATATTTTTGGGAGAATCGCGCGCCACGCCTCTTGTGTCTTCCAACTTTGCAATGCAAAAGTCCTAGGGACTTTCTTGCACCTTTTCTCGTCCAGACAAAAAAAACTTAGGTACTAAACCCTGTAAGGATCATCCATTGTTAAATTCATTTATTTTAAAAGAGAATGAAATATTTTCAATTTTAAGACACTGAAATTATTTACATGGAACTGTAGGCAATCTAAATAGGTGCGGCTACTATCCCTTTTCTTGAGCTTAATAATTTATTTCAATTTTCTTTGCAAGAAACTCGAACCCGAATTCTTTCGTAATAGATTGACATCAATTTGGATTCTAACAATATTTGAAATATTCAACTCAGCACAGCTACTACGATTGTAAAAGAATACCTCTTCCCTCATTCAACTTCAAACGAGATGATCACATCCCCGAGTGGCTGACGAGTAGCATCTTTTCCGCCTTGTAACAGCGGCACTCTAATTTTTCGAACGAACTCCGTGCGGATGGAGCAAAGCTCGGTGTATGCTTCTCGTTAGAAATTTTGACGTTCGACGCAGAGCTTACCGACGGATATTTATACGCGGCTCCATCTCTTGCCAAGCTCGCCAAGTTGCCGCTCAAAATTTAAAGTACGACGGTAAAACAGGCGCGTAGGAGATGCTGCCACTCGGCGGCTCTTCGTCGAGACTCGGTTTACGCGCCAAAGCGTGGGCGGATCAGGCTGTTTCAAATTTCGGAGGCGCAGCACGTGGTAGCTCGAGAGCTTCGGAGACAGGGAGTCATAAAGATACGTGGGAGACGTGGCTCGTCAGTGATACAGCCGCGATTGTTCAGACTTTTTGGAATCGTAATCGCTTTCTTTTTACTGTTTTTTATCAACATTGCCTTATCATTCTGTTGCTTCCGCTGCGTTGCAGGCCTGTGGTTGCGTAGTCAGCACAATCGCTGCGCCAATTTTTTACTATATGTGCAGATTAAAACGTTTATTGAGAGAACTGGCAGAAACGCGGTCATTACAAAACATATTTTCAGTTTATACATTTCATACATTTTCAGCAAAAATAAAGTGGGAGTGGAGTCATTGAACTTTTGCAAATTTTAGCCTGGGGCTATTAATATTACATTTACTGTCAAGCGTTAAATAAGCTGTTAAAAAGGTGAAGTCTATTTTTAAGCTAAAATTTTTTATTCTTAGGCAATTTAGATTTAGGCTTCCATTTCGTCAAGTCATAAAATGAGAACGACTTTCAAAATTCTATCATCAACATCAAACAACATTAAATACAAATTTTCTTTTAAGAATAGAATTTATTTTCTCTTCTCTTCTGTATACCTTTCATTTTACCAACAGAAAGTATAAGGGAGAGCTAAGAGTAGTGGATCATGGAGCAACAAGATGTGACATTTGGATAACGAAATCGATGATAAATTCAAGATAAAACAATAATAAATAATGAAAACAAAAAAAAGGATAAAACTTCTTCTGCTTCTTTGAAAAGATGTATATATAATTTTGAAAAAACATTTTTAAAGTAAATTCTTTTAATAAAAAATTTAAATAATGAAATAAAAATAAAATGTTTGTAATATTAAAACTTAATAGTCAGTTTGAGAAAAATATAGAAAACTAGACTATTTCCAACACTATCTTGTTTGCAATTAATTTTTATCATTCTCCAATTTTTTCCGAAAACAAATTCTTTTTTCATCGCTCATTCTCCCCTCTGCCCATTTATTTACCCACTGTACAAAATACAACTAGCAAAGGTCGATCCCACAGAAGCAATAAATCAATCGGTGCACTCCGAGCAGCTTCTAGCCGGCGGCCAGCAGCCGGCAAGACTCATCGATTTCCGCGAAATCGATCTCTCGCGTCCGCCTCGTCTAAAAAAAAAAGAAGAAACAAATCCCCTCGCGTCTCGCTCGCGTAGCTGCCAAAGCTCGGGCTCCTCGCTCTCGTCCTCTCCTCCGCGTCCTCCCTCCCATGCCCGGCGATTCGGCGGCGGGCCGCCGCGCCAGCGGATTCAAAGAGCATCGGGAGCGAGAGTAAGAAAGAAGCGCGCGGCGCCGGTCCCTTCGGCCCCGCGACGGAGACGCGCCGATCGGCCGGGGCGGCCGCGCGAGCGGGACGGCGCGATTAAGGCTATTCTTAAAATAGGGCTCTCTCTCCGTCGAGCGAGCGGACGCCGGCCGACGAAAGCGTTTACGGCCGAGCGAGAGGGAGAGCGCGAGCGAAGGAGGAAGAGAGAGAGAGATCGGAAAGGCGCGTCGCGGGGTCGCCGGCTCTTCAGGGTCTGAGCCTCGTCCGAAACGGCTACGCCGCGAGTCCGCGCGATTTCTTTTACGCCGACGCGCGCGCGAGCACGGCCTCTCCCGCGCCTCGCCCTTCGAGCCCCCGCCGAGGGTGGTGAAGCCGGCGTGCGGTTTTCTTTTCCGATCCTTGTTTTTTTTTTTCGTCCCGTTCGGTTACGCGGGTGGAGGGAGAGATTCGAGTGAACGGAGAGCTTCCAGGAGAAGCTTGCGGGAAGGAGGCGAATAGGAACATGTCGTCCTTCAGGAATTACGTAAGTTTTTGAAGTTTGGAGCTGATAGGCTTAGTGAGGTGCGATCGGTTGGACTAGAGGACGAGAAGTGCAAAGGATGACGTATAGGTGCAAGTGATACTTTTCTCTACAAAAAATTTGATGCTGCTATTTTTAGTGCAGAAGTTTTTGCGCAGAAGTAAAGAAATGTAAACGGAGCTTGTTTACCTTTCTACTCTGCGAATATGTGACTATACAAGTGGTTGAAATTCAAATACAGTGAAAATGAAGCTTTCTTTTACTTTCTAAGCGTTCGCCTCTCTTGTACGTGTAATCTATCGTCTGAAAAACTGTCGCTTTCAAAGTATACGCAACAAGCATCGGGCATTAATTCGCCCGAGCGTTTGCGCATGGGTATAGCGGCGGCGCCGGTTCGCGCGGTGTTTACAAAACAGCTTGATTCCGTCCCCAGCCGGTAGCAGCAGCCGCGAGTGGGTGGCTGCTCCGAGCGTCGACCCGCGAACCCCTCGAATCAAAGTATCCCACCTTCGTCCTGGAATTTTCGCTGTAACCCAATCGACGCCTTTCCGAGAGGCTTAGAAACGGCTGTGACGCGAAGTTTTCCGCGACGCAGCGCGAATGTGTATCAGAAGGAGTTTCACTAGCTCGGAGCGTAGAAAAGGCCTCGTTCGGGGACGCGTGCGTGCCTCGGACGCTCGAACTCGATTATATTGGCGCGTGCGAGGCGAATAGGTCCGCGCGTAAAGCTCGCGTGATCATCGCCTTTCACGAGTCGCCTCTCGCGCCAGTCCAACCCTTGATTATCGCATCACTCCGGACGGGCTTCTGCTGCATTTTGAACTTTTTTTTCTCCAGAAGATCCAATTACTTCGATTTTGTGAAGTTTGGAAAATGTTGAATTTAAATAAATTGATAACATTTTGTAAAAATCGTGTTAAAAAAAGTCTTTCTGAAATCTTCTGATTTTACTTCCTTAAAGTCAAGTGTAAATCACCATATACATATAGTAAAATTATCTTAAAGTAGAGAATACTCAACAAATCGATTTTTTGCAATCAATAATAATAGCCTAACCCAATTTTGAAATCTTTATAAATTATGAATCTTAAATCAAAATTCGCTATCAATTAAAAATATTCTAAACAGATTATTAAATAGTAATCGTAATTAATATATTGAATTCATTAAAATTAAAATTAGGCGTTGATACAGTACGTAATTAGCTAAAACATTTTCACCACCAGGTGGATTCTAAGTGTGATGTTTCTCTCTAACGGGTCTGCTGCCTTAGTCTTATATATGTCACCTTTAGACCTGAATGATTAGGCATTGAAGAAAGCTATTTATTAGTGATTCACCATTTACTCAATTACATCTGATTATAAAAATTCACGTAATCGTTGACAAAAATCGATTTAATTCTTGAAATCGTTGTAATCAAGTGTCTTTAAAATTGAACAACGATTTGGTGTAAACTTCCTCCATAAATATATTCATTTTTGTGTTCCACAAAATATCAAATTATATCAGATTTTTTCCTGTATAATAGCGTTTATTTTTCTATCCCCTCTATAATAAAATAACATATATTCTATAGTTTAAAAAAAGCTATGTCTGTACAGCTTTCAAAATGATTATGTATATATTCACAGCTTGATAAATTATCAATCGTGTAAAGAAGAAAATATTAAAGAGAAATTTGTAATCGTACAGCAGCACAAGTTGAAGGGAAGAAAAAAGGGGGAGGCGTAGATGCGTCGCGTGAAAAGGCACACATCAGCGGTTCCTTTAACGATGTCACCGCGTACACACGGCGGGTGAAAGCCCGGCGCACCACCGCCCGGGCTATTTATTCGTACGGAGAGCGAGAGCCGGGCCTGCTTGTATAGCAAAATTAGCCCGCTCTTTCCCGGACATCGGCCGATTACCACTACGCGTGTTTCGACGGGTTCGCACCTCCGAATCGCCGCTCCGTCTTTAACATCTTCTCCCCAGCTTCTCGAGCAATTCGTACTCCGAGAGAATTTACACTTCAAATTTCCAAATTTTCACCGTAAAAATTGCGGAAGTATACGCAATCGTGGGTGGATTAGCCGCATTCAAAATTATAAGACGAATATCTTGAATAAATTACGATGATTGTTTTTAAAAATTGCAGTGATATCCTGCAAAAATTACGATGATTTCCCATATCAATTTCAATTTTCATTCCATCGTATTCGAATTAATGAATACACAAATATTTCCATGTGCAATCACTGCCATGAATTCAATTACTCTAAAAAAATGCTTTTAGTTCATTTAGTTCAGATGAAATTTTTAATCGAACTGCCTGTCCTTTTTTGCAAAAATCAGCCCTTATCCAGGAAGAGCGTCGGCTGTACGTGAACAACGGGGAAGCGGACGTATCGGATTCCCAGACAGCGAGCGTTTGTTTACATACACGCATGCGGCTCTTGCAAAATTAACGATTCCGTGGGCGTCGAATGGAACACAGGTTCGATTCTTTCTGATTTTTTCGAACGCGGCCCCGCCGGAACAGCTGCAGTAATCCAATCTGACAGATGGAAATAGGTATCGGCCGGGCTAGTGGTGTTAATGGAGTCGATTTCGGACCTCGGACTGTTGATACTTTTCGTACTATGTTTGCACGTCGCTCCGACGGCCATTCGTTACTCATCTTGACACGATTGTTTTAAGTAAGATTTTTAGAAAATATGGTTGGCTGTGATAACCCGGTTATTATCCTGACGTAATGGTGGTACTTTTACTTATTGTTAATTGTAATTAATTTAAGCAACGAAGTAACGTTCAATTAGTTTAATTAGTTGATTAGTCGTTATGGAAAATAGGGTGACATGTTGTGTATATTGAGTCAGTAAATGGATCATTGCGTAATTGTAGCGGACGATTTGTTCTCAGAAATTTTCGGTAATTGAATTGAGCTCTGTTCCAACTCAATCAGAGCATCAAAATATTTATGAGCTAAAAAGACATACAGCTTGCATCTGCGTCGGTTGACGAGAAAAACTGACTACAGAATGTCGGAGTTAACGAGCTTTTTAATATTTTACCAGAAAGCAAAATGTAGCATACCCCGCTTATCGTACTAATTGGATCTTTTCATCATGCAGTTTTAAAAAGTCTATTTTAGAAAATATGAACATTATCTATTATTTTTATGGCAGAAAATTGATACTTGAATAAATTAATTGACATAGGACAGAAATTTCAACTATTGAACAAAGTTTACAGTATTAACCCTATCCTAAGAGATTTAAATTCTAAAGTAAAGTAATAATTTTAAAAAAGAAGTTAATATAATTAATGGTCATAAAAGATCCCCTTCAGTATACTTAACAATTCCAGTGAATCTTAAAATAACGAAAAAATCTATACTAATAACAAATAATAGCTAACTTCCGTCAAATCCGAAAGATAAAACAAACCGAAAAAATTTACCGCGTTAGGACGGGCAAAATAAACCAACTGCAAATAAAGGAAACCCCCGTCCCCGTTAAATTTGACATACGGAACAAAAAGAGTGTCAACAGGCGGGATTGAAAGGTCGCGTCAAACACAGCGCGACGCGTTGCGCGCGCTAAAAAAATGAGGAACGATCGTTCGCGAAAAAAAAGCGCGAGGCACGGCGGAGGGAGCTCGGCTCTATATTTAAACGCGGATGTTCCTCTCTTTGCTTTCCTCCGCTCGCCGGGCGCGTTTCCTTACTTCTTTCTCATTTGTTGCGCCGCGGCCTTTTTTTGCCGCGGGAATGAAGACGCACGGCGTGTTTGGACGCGCGCCGCCTACCCCCGCGGATTTACGGCCTCCCCCGCAGATTTATCTTCTTTTAAATATTTCCGCAAACCGAGCGACTCCCTCGATTACTCGTGAGGGGGGAAAAATTGGCCCCCTTCTTTTTTGCGTTTTTTTTTTCGAACGAGGCTGTACAGCGACGAGAAGCCCCCGATGCGGACGCGATAATTTGCCGGCCATTGTCGGAGGTCCGGCAAAAAGGACGGGCCATAAAGGGGATTTATGCCGGCGAGGGCGAAAAAAGCTCCGGTCCCCGGGCGAGCTGGATTTCGCGGATTTCTTTGGCCGCGCGCTCTCTTTTTTTTTTGGTCCTTCCACCGCGCCCGGCCGATCTCAATCAAACGCGGCGCACGTGCGCGCCCGGGCTATCTCGCAGGCGATTTATTCCGCCGCGAGTTAACGGACTATTCGTGAATAGTTTCGCAATAAATTCGTGATGAATTCGGCGCGCCGAGGCGAGGTGGAGAAGAAACGGGCGAAATTGAATTCAGAGCGAGCCGAGGTGATTTTCCTGGGGTGACCAACAATACGCACTGATTTGGTTACGATTAGTGAAGCTTCTTCTTTTCAGTAATTGATAGGTGCAGGATAAATTCATTCTGGCTGAAAAATTATAAACTATGATACTTCTTATAGGACATTTCGATTCTCTGAAAATTTAAAGATATGTAGTCTACATTTGGTCGACATTAATGATGCACTTATCACAAATTTTTCTCTTTAAAGAAATGTTTAGATAAATATTTCATATAAAAACGATTTGTATTAAACTGTAGTATCGTAATTGTAATGTTTAAACATTGTTTATTATTGACATTAGTTCCCTAAATTTTAATCAATTTGAAAAATTTGTATAATATTTAATTATTTATTTATTTATAACATTTAATAAACGAGCTCAGTTTTCGCATATGATATAATCTTTATTCGATTATTTTTTTTCCACGTAATAAATTAGTGTCAATCATCTCAACGTTTATTGAGGTTTCAAGCGAATAACTGCCACTAGTGTCTGCAGACAATAATAAAATTATATTTTCCGGACAGTGAAGAGATAAAATCAATCCAGTAAGAGAATTTAGTTAGCTTATTCAAGATCGTGATGTGCGCAAAACGATTAGAATGAGGCTATTGTTCTCGATTAGCCTCCTCGTCATGAATTTCCCGACGGCTGCCCGTCAATTTAAACTTGTACAAATAATCAATGTAGATTTTTCTGTGAATGACAGCTGCCTCGAGCATTTTGCGGATCCAGATTTATGCCACATCAATTTTCGAATCTCCGTATAGCAATAAATAGATGAGGTTTTCCATTCAATGTTCTTGCATTAAACTACTGCGATAAAAGCTTGCAGTTGTTACGATTATTATTGCAGTATGTGAAGGTCAGTTCATATACATAATAACGCAAGTAATTAACTTTTTTCAATCTTTTCGCCAAAATTGTATGCAGTAATCTTCAATTAATATTCACCTTTTAAACAATTCGGTTGCAAAGTCTCCGCGTTACCTAAAAATAATATATTATCTGAAAAACTGTGCAAGAGTGTTTTAATTTTGATCTTGTTCACACAGGAACAAAAAAATAAGGTCATGTGGCGTATGTTTAACAATTACTAATATTTATTATATATTCTATTATCTGAATTTTATCGTACACATTACCTTTTTCATATTCTACTTGTATTGGTTTAAATAAGCAATTTTCTGACTACTATTTAGCTAATTACTTTTTCACACCACAAGACATAGATATAATGCTCAAAAAAGTTTTTCATTTGGTACCGAAAACAAGCCAATTGTCACACCCATCATCAATCAAAGCTGCTCATATTCAATCTTCATTTTTCACCAATCGGCAAGTAATTTCCTCAAAAATAAAGAAGAAACCTTCTTCCGACTAGAATGAATAGGAAAACGAGTCCTCGCAGCAATTCGCTTACGGCGGCAGTCGTAAATCGGACGCGCCGAGTGGTGGCGCAAAACCGAAGGGCCGGGCATCAGCGGGAGGCCGGGTTGTTTATCCCCGCGCGAGATGGGCGTCACGTCGGTCCCGGAGTCGTTTTACGTTTTGCGCCGCGCCTTGGACGCCGGCCAGACGTCGTCGCGCGCGACGACGCGCGGAAAATTATTCGTCGCTGACGCTCCCGGACGTCGGAAGGAAGTGCGTTTTTCAGCCGGGGGCGCTGCACCGCTCTCGCGCGCGCCCGAATGTGGGACGGCGAGTCGCAGTCCGAAGTAGACGCGATGAGCTGAGAGATTTCGGGAGTAAAATTTTAATGACTGTGGGGAAAGGTGCAGTCGATTGTTTTGCTTCACTTTTACGATGAAATGTGGGTGGAGTATTAAAGTTTGGGGATTTCGTAAGGTAGCTGGGCTGATTGGAGGAGTAGCTTGTGCGTTTGATGATGCAAAGTCGGTATAAACTTAATAAAAATGTCAGCTGTCATTTATAGGTCGTAAAGTTTTTCGAAAGACGACTATATGCTCTGTCATAAAAAATATGGAGAAAGCAGATTTTATAGCGTTTTGTTACTTTATTTAGAAAAGTAACTACTTTGTTGGAGAGAAAATTTTGCCATTGTAGTTATGAAATCTTTACATATCATCAAGATCTAATGTAGTGAAAATCTAGAGATTGCAGTTATAAAAAATGTTTCAGTATCATACTAAAATAATGCAATTTCATCCTATTTTAAATCCCTATTTCACATTGAACAGTCACATCCTGGTTTTATTTTTTTCCTTTTCGATCAGACACAGGCAATAAAAACTGAACAATAATTTTAATAAATAAAATTCTACTTTCGCCCTTGAATTTTTACAAGTGGAAAGAAATAAATATAATATTTTAACATTATTAACAACTAAAAAAGATTAATTTAACAACTACTTCTTAGATCTGTTTTGTTTTTTTAACAAGCAACTGCAGTTGCTAAATTAATTTTTCATCCGATGTTAAAGATCCACGCGAAGTTGCACGTTCGATTTGAATGACCAAGAGGCCTAAAATTCAATAACTTTAAAACATTCCTAAAATTCAATAACTTTAAAAAGAAAATAGTTTTCACTTTACGAGCCAGCGAATCAACAGCTAAACATAAAATCACGCGACGTTCAATTGCATAATGCATGAGCGCGTTCGAACTGCGCCGCGAGTTAACCGCTCGTAAATCCAGGCTTCCAGCGAAACCGTCGAAATTGACGCAAAAAGCTTGCGGCGCATCGGCCAGAATCGGCATAAAATCGCTCTCGCCTCTACTCTGAATCGATTAACCCGCGAGCGGCGCGCGCCAGCCGTCCGTCGAAACGAGCCCGCGTCAAAAAGCTCCGACGGCTTTACCGAGAAGCTGCGATAGTTCTTTACGAGCGCGCGCGCCAAGCTCGACAAACCGCGCGCGTCGCCACTTAATTCGCTCGTTAATCACCGAGTCGCTAATAATCGGGCCGCGCGGGCGCCGCGCCGCCGGCGGGGGCCCGTCCCGCCGCGCTTATAAATAGACACTCGAAAGCGGGATTAATCGACGCCTCGGCTACTACCGCGTCTACTGGCTCTGCGTTTTTTTTTTTCGTCGCCCGACGGCTCGTCAATATCTGCCGGGTGATCCTTTCCGCTTCGGTGTTATGGACAGCGGTAATAAAAGGTATTACTGGTTTGCTCGAACTTTTCGTCTTTTATCTTCGTGCCGGCGAAGTTAAGGGGGAGGCATAATGGATGGCGTTACTTTGCTCGGCCCCCGCAGACGCTCCAGAGCGTCGTACGGCTTTTAGAGCCGCGTCGTTGAAGGAGGCGCATCTCTCTTACTAGCGCGGCCTCATAAACGCCGCCGCGCTCCGACCCCGTTGTAATCGCCGCGATAAAGCGGCCTCGTTTTACGCTAATGCACGCGACCAATCGAATTTTCTCCCTTTAAAATTCGCCCGGTTAATTTACGCGCCGATGGGTCCTTTCTGTTTTTATCCATAAGTATTATTAGCTAAGCAAGCTCTGTAAAGGAGAAATGGGGTTTACTTAATTTCAGCAGGCGATTTTAATGTTCTATGAGTGACATTATTGGAAAAGTTGCAATATAGTTTCGTGTAAAATTTATTGTAATTTTCTTTAGAAATTACTGTATGGTTAGTAATCAATGATTAAGTAATATGTTTACAATTAAAATTACTTCACAGAGATTAAAAATTACTCAAATTAAAAGACTTAATTTTCAGAAGCTGCGAGTAATTTTTACCTATAACAGGTCGCTTGATCTCAAGATTACTGAGCACATAAGTTTTAAAATTTTAAATACATATATTATAGTAATTTTTATCAAAAAATGTTCTCTATCCTTTAGTAAATTTTACAAGAAACTACAACAATAAAAGTTAAAACATTTAAGTAGATTATAACAATTTATACTAAATCTTTTCTCTCCTTGATAAGAGATAAGTTTATACCCTTCGTCGCTTGTGAAAATGAGTAGAGCTTTTGTCTGATTACGGATTCGACTCTTCAGCAACGACTAATTGATATGCTCCTACTGCTGGGTTTCTTATAGATCAGTATTCGCTAAAAACGCTAGGAGAAACAGTGAGGGACTGTTTACGAGGGTAACGGGGTCGCGCGTATAACTTACGGTCGTTCGGCGCTCCACGCACTTTGTCATTTTCGCCAGGGGCTGCAGGCCTCCTAAGGCTCGTGATTTATCCGCGACTGCTGTAAACAGCCAGTTTTATGGACGATAAAGCAATATCGAAAAGATTTTCGGTACGGGCGCTTTCAATTCGTCGAGTGGCTCTCGCGAGGGAGGGAGGCGTTTTTACCCCCCCGCACGAGGAAGTTGGACTGGAGTTTAGGGAAAAGAACGGGAAGAAGGAAGGAGGCCATCCAATGTAATAAAACGTATACGGGGAGGAAAATAGAGTTTCGTTCGAATTTATTATTTTGATTCATCAAAACGATCTAAAATAATTAATATGAATCTTTATTTTTAATAATATTGTGAATATGAGATTCACAATTATTTGTGACAGTGAATGATTAACTGTGAATACTTTTATTAAATATTTTTAGACATTCAATTTTTAATGTTAATTAAATATTTCTTTTAATTTCATTTAAATCGTAAAGTTTTGAATCTGGTTTTGACTGACGTTTAAAGCAGGAAATTAGAAAACAGACACATGAAGCATTAGCTAAAATAGTGAAGTACTTGCACCGCCGTTATTTTCAGCTAGACGGCCGAGACCGTTTTGTCGAATAGAACACCTCGCAAAATTTAGCATAGCTCATCACTTTGTTTTAATTGGACAAAATCGAATAGTGAAATAAAATTAAACTAAACTGTTAATTAATACCATTAAATTTGATTTGGCAGCACAATATTATTATGTCAATTTGATGAGTAAAAATATTATATTTCTTTAAAAAAGTAAGTGATGTTTGAATTTTACAATAATAGAAAATAGTTAGACAAAAACAAACATATTAATAATGCACGAAAAATCTATAATGATGATTTTCAAGCATAAATTAGATAAGAAAAACCCAGCGTCTTAAAAGCTCAACCCGAGCGCGTTTATGTACGCATAAAATCTATCTTTAGACAAACGCTTCGAATCCCCAGTCGAACCGGAAATAACGTTAAAAAGAAAATTAAAAAAAAAGAAATACAAAAATCGTAAAACGAAGCGAACAACCAGCTCCAAAATGAAAACACCTCGTCGTGATAAAATAATCACTCCTGCCCCCCAAGCTTTTACGACGCGTTCGTCAATGAAATCGTCAAAAGCTCGCGTTTCGCCCTCCTTGCTTCGTCTCGTGCGTCTCTTTTTTAGGGCGCGCTTTGTTCTGGATAGCTTCGGACCGTATTCCCCTCATCGAACGTCCCTGTCCAAGCTCGCGCGTATCAGAATCTATTCTCGGAGATTCGAGAATCGCCGCGCGCGCGTACCGCCCTCCCTCTCTCCGCCGATCGATCAAGCTCTAAAGCGCTCGGGCCGAATTCGGATCGGACGATAATCGACTCCAAAGCGCGAGCTTGCGATCCAAGTCGATAAGGCTGAGAGCCTGGACGCACGTTTTTTTGACAGGTCGACTTGAATTTTTTGATGGATATAAAAAATAATGATTTTTTTAGCTCATGATGAACAAGTTTTAAAAAACTTGGAATAAGAAAGGTACAGCGAAATTGAAATTGAAAAAATTTGTTACGACATGTAGAATTTTTGAGATTATTTTATGTAAAAATTTGTGAGATGTTTTAGAAGTATAGTGAAATAATTTATTTAGAAGATAAACGGAAATATCAACATGTGAAGCACGTATAAACGATTGTGCAAAAGTACCGACAGTATCAAGAAAAAGATAAAGTAAAAACAAAAAGGACTCAAGTGATTCTCAAACATTATTGTACGTAAATATTCTAAGTGGAATTATATCAGCTGTATGTATGAATCGGAATTACAAATTTTTTCAATGTTATGTTTATAATTATTATTTTTTACAATATGTCTTTTAATATAGTTAAACCATATGGTGCTGATAGATACAGATATTTTGAAACGGAAAATTTTTGTTTATTTTTTTCGAATCGATAAATCTTAAAGAGATTATCATTTAAAAACTAAAAATACACATGTTCTGAATTATTTCGACTTAATTAAGATTTAAATTGCCTTTGAATATAAAATATTATTGTTAAAATGTATTAAAAAAATTGTAAACATGAGGGGTATTCTTAGAATGATTTTAACATATTCGTTATTTGTACTTTGTCATATAATAGGGAAATTTACATGTGTGCCATAAAGACTTGATGATATATGCTGTAACAGATTCAGATTTAGATAAAGAGACTAGGCGAATTGCACAGGTTGCCAAGAAATTTCAAGAAACTGTGACTTACTATGTGTACCACATGATCTCGAAATACGGACTGTAACACTTTTTTCAATTTTGTTTACAATTCATTAACTAACAAATAAATCATTATTTTCAATAAAAATAAACAACAATTTTATTTCATAATCACGTATCAATACGAATCCTGGGGTAAAGTTCGACCGAGGACAAGGTTGACGTAAGAAAACCGCAATTTCGCACGGACGTAACGTGCGGAATTTCGAGAGGAGGCAGCAGGTAAACTCCCGAGAGACTGGTTTATAAAGGCCCCACCTGAAGGCCGAAAATTATCTTCGCTTCCGGTTCGCGCGCATACCGTTGCTGGCAGGTCAAATTTCAAATACAGAATATCTCTTCGCGTGATGCTAAAAAAGCGACCAAAAATTTTTCCCTCGGATTTTAAACAACTAAATTAATTTATCTAAATTTTTTTAGATTTAAAAATATTTAAATTCATGGGTAAATATTTGTCATTCTTAGGCATAAGAAATTATCTTGATGAATGTACTGCTAATTTAACTTGACATAATTAAATACGATGATACTAATTTATTATTAGCAAATTAGTCGTTAAATAGTACATCAGGCAAAGAGATATCCATCTCTGATTCACAGTGTTATAATTATATTCATACTCCAAATTGCCGCTCATAAATAATCACGAGCGATTCATTCATCGATCAATGAACGCGAAAGAATCGAATTGTGCAATACCGAATTAAAAACATTGCACGCGCTGCAATCCACCGATGCTAACGAGCTCGTAATTAATGCCTCCTCGTCGTCGCCCATTAGAATCCCCGCGTACAAATCGAAATCTCCCAGGGACTCTCGTTTCCCCGGCGAAAACCCGTTAAATAGTAAAAAAAAATTTACGAGAACGAGGAAGACCGCGCGCGCGCATAATTTTATTAGCCCCGCGCGCCGTTACGTCCGAGCGAGCTGCCGGAGAAGAAAGAGGCGGAGCGCCGCCGAGGTGATTACTCTCCTCGCGCGCACTGCTCGTCTATTTTCAGTTTCCGCGGCAGCCTGCCAAACTTATGTTAATCGAACGAAATCGTCGCGCCCCTCCTCCCTCTCCCGCGTAAACTACATCGCGCGATCGATCGATCGATCGATTTTTTTCTCGCGGCTCGCCGGGTGAAAGCACCGGCGCGCGATGAGGAATGGAGCTGTCGGAGGAGACAATTTAGCGGCGTGATGTATCGCGACGCGTGTCCCGGGCTCCCGGCGCCTGCCGCGCGATTGCGATCGCACCTCGCGCGCTCCTCCGGCAGTGAAATCGAGAAAGCGCCCGGCTTTGTTGACGCCTGCGATCGGGATAGATCGATCCCGCGCTATTGGGCCTCCGGGCTGCCAGCTGTTACGTCACCCCCGCCGTTTACGCAAGCGACGGTAATCGCAGTGTTTTGGGCGGCTCTGGCCGGCTAATGTGTGTACTTTGGAGGTATTATTGATTTCTTAAAAGGATTTGGCAACGTGTGGGTAAATCGAATTGTGCAGTCGGGGTATTCGATGCGGGACGCGTGTGCACGTTTTGAAGCGTAACTTTATGGAAAACTTCTGTCTTATGTATCTTACGGGTTTTTAAACTAGTTGCTTTGTAACATTTTTGTGCACGAGTTAGTTGTAATTATTAATGGAGGAGTCAAGTTTGAGATGATGCTTATGAAACTCGATAATATTGGTATACATAAGTCACCTTTATTGAAAATAATAATATAATTATGTGTAATTTTTTATAAACAGGAATTATGGTGAAGTATAATTTAAGAACATAGATCATACCGTACTACAAGCCTATTATACTTGTTCATACTATAGTTTTAGTGAACTCAGACACCATGAACTTTCTCAAAAAATTTTCCACGGATTTATTTTAAATCACTTTTTAATAGAATAAGCCAAACAAATTTATTAACCTCTTAATTGAATTCTAAATTAAAAAATGTCTTAATTCATAAAATGAATTATTAGTCTGCATATAGACTACATTTAATACCTCGTTATGATATTTTACTTTCTTAGATTATAAATCACTTACAACTAATAATTATCGATCTCTAAAAAATATATTTATTAAACCTACAACGAAAATGAAGAAATTAATCAAGAAATTAATTTATTTTAGAATGACACTGGAGCGTACAGGGCTAGAAGCGGCCTAGGCAGCGGCAGCAGTACCTACGGGAGAAATGCATCCCCAGGAAGCAGTTTGGGCAATTTCAGAAATAATTACTCGGCCACTGGAACGGGTTCCACGAGAACGCACGCGACGAAGGAGAGGGGCGTCGGCAGTACCTATTCTACGGCGTACACTAAGAAAGATGCGGACAAGGCCAATGAGAAGCCCTACAAATATTCCTGTGAGTGATTAACTTTACGCTAAATTTAACAGTACTTATTTCCTAAAATTAGTTAACTACTTAGTGCTTTAGGCATCTTTCATTTTCTGTGCAAACATTAGTGCTTTAGGCATCTTTTCATTTTCTGTGCAAACATTAATTTTTTCGGTAAAAGCTTATTGATCTCGAAGATTTTGAAAACATATATTTTGATTATAAAAGATTTATGATTTAGAGTATAAATATATAAGAAAATCAAAAAATAATACTTAGGTATTGCATGATTAATGACTATATAAAATATAAGTTCCAGAAACTTATTGCTGCAGTCAAATAAAAGTGCATACAAACCTTTTTTCCTACTTTTCAAAGAATATGAAATATCATATTTAAAAAAATCCAACAATTAGAAAAAAGCATCTGGGCCGTCTACTATAGATCCATGTCCTAGTTTTTTAATATAGGATTACAATGGATCAATATAGGTACATACACTAAATAGAATTACAAATATCAAAAAATGAATGAGCAATAAAAGTATTATTTGCCCCATTACGATCATACAAATTACTTCAATTTTTAATTTATTCAAATTATATCTTATATTTGAATATTTTATTTTCATTTAAATCATGCACGTTAATTAATCTTTTTAATAATAATTCCATGATTTTTTGCACGCAACATCAAAACCAATCCGAACTACATATTCAATTATAAATTCTAACAACACAATCATTTTTCAGATAACAAAACGTCGGAGAAGGACAGAGCGACCCCCGTAAAGACAACGAAGGACGATTCCCGACCGCACAGCCGCTGCTCCAACGGCTCCGCCTCCCTCCTGGAGAGGTACAGCCTGAGCCGAGACAAGAAGTCGAGCAGCACCGAGCGACCCTCCTCGGTGCTGGACCGCTACCGTGGAGGTTCGCGCGATGCCAGTCGCGAGTCCGACAGCACCAGCTCCAGGTACACGGAGACGAACCGGAGCTACGGCAACGAAAAACGAGAGCCTACGTCATCGTATCGATCGGGATTGAGGGTACCAGCCTCGACGACGCGCGAACCCAGTCCCGACGTCAGCAGCAAATCGTACAGACCTTCATCGTACTCCAAGAGTCCGACCTTCGCAAAAGGCCATGACTCGAGTGAGTAGCTTAAGTAAACCGTTTCGTTTCTCTCTATGGAGATTAGCAGATTTCATATCGCACTATCAAACTGGCAAATCTTGTACCTTTGCCACAGAGACTAGAAAAGTTCATCGGTTTGCAGCTTTCAGAAATGTACAAGCCTTCCCGGCAAAGATGTGAATTTGAATTTGAATTTGAAATCTGCTAGTCTTCACCTCCAAATTTATCAGCTCATTTTGTAAGAAGCGACGGTATTATATATTAATCTGCGAGTTCGAAGGTTTAACTGTGATGTTCTGATTTTAGGCACCTCGGAGTCGTGCTCGGCGCCACTGTCCTCGAGATACAGCGGCACAACGAGCAGCGGCCGCTTCTCCTTATCGTCCAGGAACAACCCGGAGCGCGTAACCGTCAGCGTAGCCTACGCCGAGAGGCTGCAGAGGCCCTCGGCCAGCAAGCCCGCGGCCAGCCCCGTCCGCCAAGACATTCCCAAAGCCCCGGACGAGCCGACAAAAGTACAATCAAACGAGGAACCCGAGAAGCTATCCGATCCCGCGGAAGTCCCTCTCCAGGAAGTCGAGGAGACGATAGTAATATCGGTGGTCACCAGGGCGACATCGCCAACCCCGCCGCCACCTCTCACGGCGTACACGCGAACCAAGCGCCTGGAACCTCCGCCCAAGGTCGTCCAGCGGCAGCTGAAGCGATCGCAGCTGGAGAAGATCGAGCGCCAGGACCGCGAGCAGCAGGTCGACAAACCCACCGAGGAGTCCCCTCGCTACTCCGGCGCCAGGTACACCGGCGGCAGCTCCGTCCGACTCACCGGCGCACCCTGGGTCTCCTCCTACCTCGACAAACTCTCCGCCTCGAGCTCCTACGCGCCCAGAACGTCGCAGCACCGGCTGCAGCCCAGCGGCTACTCGTACTCCCGATCGAGCGAGAGCCCGAGCTCCCGGAGTACCCGCGCGCGCAGCGGCTCGCGGCGCACGGCGTCGCCCGAGTCGTCGTCGTCTGTCGGCCTGCCAGCGGCGCCGAGCTGCAAGTCCCCCGTCGGTGCAGCGTCGGCGACGAAAATAAAGTCCGCCGCTGCCACCTCCACCGCCTCCTCCTCCAACGGCAGCAGCGGCGTCAAGTGCCCGTCGCCGTCAGTGAGCTCGCGCCGGGCCTCGTCGCCGGACGCGCGCAAGCCCCCGGTGCCCAAGTGCAGCGAGCCGATGGTGGGTAAGGGCGGCGCGGCGGCCTGCGGGCCCGCCCGCTACGTCAACAAGGACTTCCGCAAGTCCGCGCTGAACATGGAGAACGGCGACCCCTCGCGATCGCAGCTGGCGGAGAGGAAGGCGAGGACCAAGTGCCGGAGGAGCGTGTCGGTCAGCTCGCAGGACTCGGGCTCGGAGGCGCCGCTGGCGCAACAGGTGGCCTCGTCGGGGTCGTCGGCGTCGCTGAGGTCGCGCGGCTGGCCGCCCGCGCAGGGCAGGGCCGCCTCGGATTGCAGCTCCGAGGGTAGTTCCGAAGAGGAGGAGGAGGAGACGGAGGAGGAGGAGGAGGAGGAGATCAGGCCGGAGGTGCAGCGACGAGGGATGGGCTCGTCGGCGGACGAGCTGTCGGTGAACGCGGAGAAGCCGCCGAGGCCGCCGTCCAGTCCACGAAGCAACAGGTCCGAGTCCGAGGCGAAGTCCTTCCTCATGAGGGCACTCGCGCCGGTTACCAACCTGTTCAAAGTGAAGCAGCAGGAGAACGGAGGTCTGGACGTGTCCGAGTCGAGTGGGAAGAGCCTCAGTCCGGCCAGCTCGGACAAGGTGCGCCTGAGGCATCAGTCGTCGGGTGAGAGGCCCTGGTGGCTCGATCCAAACTCGGACAATGTGCCGGAGGGAGTGCAGAGGGAGCGAAGTGTGGGGAACGACCTGAGTCAGGACACCACCATCAGCTCCACGCTTCCGGACGATGGTAATTCTGCCTATGCCAAAGGATTATTGAGAAACAGATGATGGGCTTGACGATTCAACCGATTTGTTTTGTTTTGTTCTTAAGATTACCAACCGCGATTATCAAAATGAGTTTTTTTAAGTATCTAATGCTAATTTGACTATGAGGGATTGACTATCGTTGAATTTTCGAGAAACATCGACTCAACGTCTATACCGATCTGCTCTGTTTTGTTCTTAAGATAATCAACCTCTGTAAAACAACGAGTTTCTTTTAAGAATCGAGTGCAAATTCGACAATAAGGAATTTATACGTTTGTTTGGATGAAAAAAAAATAAGTGCATCGGATAAGTGAGGCGGTATAAGGCACGTGACGCGACGAATCTCGCCTCGAAAATATTTACGCTCGCACGAAAGTTAAAACAGGTCGGAAGCGAAGAAGAGCGAAGCGCGTCGCCGAGTCAAATATTAGCCGCGATTATGCAATAAAGAAACAGCTCATCCGAGCGTTAACACGTTGAATCGTAATCGTGGCGGGCACGTATTTTCAACGACGCCGCGTGGCTCTTGGGTGTCACGCATTCTTACGCGCACGCGTCTCTTCTCGGTCACTGAAAAAAGTCTTTTATCAATGAAAAAATTGTTTGTTTCTAAAAGAACCAGCGGCCTTTAAAAAACAAGTGACTGACGAGTAAAGTTGCAAAAGTGGCGTTCCAAGAATTGTTTTTAAAAGTAAAGTAAAACAGTCTTTTTAAGTTAAATGACGCAGAGGTGAGTTCCTCGCGGCACTAATTAGAATTTTCGGTTTTATAAAAGTAACTCAAAATAACATTCACGGACGGTAGAACCTTATTCACTGTACCTTCAGGGGTGCATTACGTTCGTTTTATTAATTCAATTTTTTAAATAACGTGAATATTGTAGTAGAGACATTCTTTAATGACTAGTGAATAAACACCTTACCAATATAAGCTGTCAATCTCAACATTTTTTAAATGAAACGATAAACTGTAATGACAATATACGACAGCCAATAATCCCTTAATATCTGAAAGTCCGGGACGATTTTCAATGTCTATAACTTTATTAAACTAAATGGAAAATTCAAAGAGATAGAGATTCCATAGAGTGAAAGTAGACTAGAGTGAATACCGACTAAAATCTGTTTGTATCATACGCTGACCTCAGAATTGTGCAAAAGATTATAAAGAATTAATTTCAAGCTTCGTAAAGATATACGCCAAAATCATCACTGTCTCTCAGACTATCGCATAAGTTAAGAAACTGCGAAATTGGTCAGCAACAAACTAAAACCCTCGAAATTTTCTCCTCAGGCAAGTTCAAGATGAAGATCTGGCGGCAGGACTCGGAGGAGCGCGCCTGGTGGCTGGACGCGAACGACAACAACATTCCGGACGAGGAGTGTTCCAGTCGCCGCGAGGTACCCAGCACCTGCAGCCTGAGCCGCAAGGACTCGAGCCGGAGCACGCGATCCCGCAGCGGACGCGCCGCCCAGGCGAACCGTCTGAAGCACCAGCAGTCGGGCGAGCGCGCCTGGTGGCTCACCGACGACCCGGAGAACGTGCCGGACGGCGTGGAGGTGATACCGGTGTCGCCGGCGGTGAGCAGGCGCAGTCGCACGACCACCGACTCGGCCAGCGAGCGCAAGTTCCCGGTGAGCAGGCTGAGGCAGGTGGACTCGGGCGAGCGGCCCTGGTGGCTCGACAGCTCGTCCAACGTGCCGGAGGGCGTGCAGAGGATCGCCGCCGAGGCGTCCAACAGCAACTCGGACTCGTCCGAGTCCTTCGAGAAGATCGAGATCGGATCGAATGGTCGGCAGGAGGGCAGGGGTCTGCTGCCCAGGTTCCCGCTGGAGGATGAGCCGCTTGGGGATAGAGCTAGTCCGGAAGGGGTAGGTGTTTTTTTTTAAATTTTGGATTGAGTATGGGATGTCAAAAGATAAAAGGCTTTGAACTAAGTGCATCTTACTGTATATAGTAAAATCATTTTTTGCTATGGTTCTGTAAACAGAAATGGTCTTAGAATAGTAGGTATGTCTTGTAATTCTTTCGATCGGTCGTAATCAAATCTATTTTATTAGTAACTAAATTGTAACTTAATTATTTCTTTATTAATTAAAAGTGACTGAAGAAATCATATAGGAATATTATCTTTATCCGAATGTGGATGACACTTACGTCATCCTTTTAAAGACCAATTTATATTTTTAAAACGTGATATTATTTTAAAATTTTATTTATCCACTTCACATTTTAATATTATATTTAATTGTATAAAACATTATACTTATATAGACAAAAAATTTAGGGTACCATTTTTTCCTTTTACGTCTGGTATTTATTGATATTAATTGGATCATTTTTGTTACGCAGATTGAAAATCCACCGGATCCACCGGATAATTATGGAGGTCGGAGTTCGCCTTACGATAACGTCAGTATAACACTACCAGCTCCTCCGAGAAGATCGGCACCGCGTAAGAGGCCGACAAATCTGCCGCTCTTCATTGGCAACTGCACCAACATTGACGATTTGCTGCAAGACGACCCAGTAAGCTCCAGAAACGAAAAATCCGAAGGTACTTTAAGCCCACGAACTTTAATCAAATTACAACCCAAAAGGCCCAAAACAGTACAAACTTAAATATCACTCGCATAAATTAATTAAGACTAAAATGAAAATCTCCTTATCACCTTAAACTATCAAAGTCCGGTAAAAACTTCCGCGTGACAGTTTTAGTACGAGGAAACCAGACCGCGCCGTCGAAAAAGTTTAACCGAAGCTAATTTATCCCCGCGAAAAATCCCTTTATTTATTGTACGGAGAAACGCGGGCAGCGCGCGTTCGTTATGCAAATGCGCAATCGTAATAAGCCGGCCGGACCACTTGCTCCGCGTGAAAGCGAGGAGAGTACAGGGGAATCGATACGAGGGAGCGCGGGACCAGTTGACACATTGACGTCACGCAGGACTGCTCCCGGCGAACAATAATCTCGCGCTAAGACTCGACGCTTCGCTCGGGTTGCCGATTAGGCCGCAATTCGAGGTCTGTTAATTGCTAATCCAGCGCTGCGGACGGGGGACGATCGAAAGGTCTTTTCAATCGGTGGCGCGCTCCTGCAGCTTCGAGGTGATTTTCTGGATTAAACATTATTAAGCTAAGGAGCTTACGTAAGTTTTTCGATGGAATTACGATTGACGCGTAAAAATGTGTAGGAAAAGTTAATTTTGTTTATTTTTAAAAATGCTGAAATTCAATTTTGCAGGATTACTTGGATAAACTCGAAAATTAAATTTTAATTTAGTTATAAATTTAAAATCCTCTAATAACATTTTTAAAAAGAAATTAATTTTAAGTTAATTTAATTAAAAAGTAAGCATAGTAGGTTATCGTATTTCTACAAAAATTTCATTATTAAAATTTGAAATAAAATTTTATAATTTAATGATTAATAAAATGTAGTCCGACTGCTTTTATTAAATTAAAAGCTGAATTCATTAGTGAATTCAACGACGTTCTAAAAATATCTACATAAACGCTATAGAAAAATCATATAAATAAAATCTAAAATGACCAGATTAAAAATACTATAATAATAAACCGTTGTCAAAGAAAATACTGCGCAAAAAAAAGCCAGCTGACGCAAAAATCGCCATAAAAATAAATAAAAAAACGAATATAACCACAAAACTATTTGAACGAACAAAACACGAAATAAAAATTCGATCTTATCTCTGCCACAGAAACGGCATCGGACAGCGACGAGGAGGAGTGCGAGGAGATAGACGTCGCTCAGGTGATCATCCACGACAGCACGCCGCAGACGCCCGTGATCCAGCGACGACACCGGTGAGTAAACAAGAAGCTCGCGCGCTCCCTTCCTCTCGAATTAAACCTTTTTTTTGTGTCCGGCCGTGAGACGTAACGACGCGAGGAGGGAACGACGGGAGGCGATCGTGAACTTGAACTCCGTGCTCCCGATGCGCGCCGCTCGGAGCGGCGTCGGTCGCGAAAATCCCCAACGTCATCCTGACGAATGGCATTTCTCTGCTTTCAGGGACACCGACAGGCCGCAGCCCGACGGCTACATTCCGGTAAGAGAGCCTCCACGCTTTTACACTAGCGGCGCGTAATCCCGATGTGATGCGAGCGTGTATAAGGGACTGCTCGCGGTGCCGCGAGCGAGCGGCTGGATCCACGCGAGCGACATTTTACCCGTGTCGTATTTTAGGCTAGGAAAGAAGTCGATTCTTTTTTGATCATTTATTTTCAAGTGTTTATTGGGAATTACATTTTTTTCCCACGTATTTAGTTTGCGTTATTTGGCGTACTGCGTTGTCTTATTTTTGGAAGAAACTTTGGTACATGTATATATTACGTAAAGGGTATGGGATAGAATGTACGAGGTATAACAGACTGTTTTATTTGTTATATATTAGGTGATATAACAAACTTGTTTCGTGATCCATTAACGGCGAGCAAATCTTTCATCGGAAGCACAGTAGAAATTTCTGCTATTTCCGCTGATTAATCACTCGTTATTTTTCTTGGACGCCGTGCCATTTCTCTATTAAGACGTTGTAAATGTGACTACGATAGTTTTCTTGGCTATATTCTCAAAAGAAAACTTAATATGATTAACATGAATAAGCTTATAAGTTTAATTAAGATCTTTATTACATCAGGACATTCAAAGATTCCCTTTCTTTTTATTTGATGATACCTATACAGGTAGGAATAACAATTAAATTGCTTGAAAAGATAGAAGAATAACAGACACGTATTTTTTCTTTTTTAAATTTAATGGTTGTCAACAGAGGTACCATGAATTAAATTTATATCTCTGTAATAATCGAGAAAAGAAAAATACGAGCCCAAAATTCTTTTCAATATTCTACCGGACGGACATAACGGAATACAAAAGTCCTTCACACGATTCTTTCCAATTTGGAGAGCATTTAAATTAAAATTCTTAAAAATGATTTTTATGGCAATTATTTCTGAATGGAAAGATTACCATAACAAGTTCCCTCGGCCGTGAAATTCAGGCACGGGGGAACGCCGAGTACGGGGTCTTCGGAAGGGCTCTAGAAACTCCAAAACAAAGGGACAAGCCCAACGTTTCGCAAAGTCGCAACTAGGCTCGCAAAAGGAAGGCGCCGACAGAGGCGATTGTCGTGTTTTTTACGTCTATTCGGAGAGGACGAAAAACAACGCGCCCGGGGCACGTAACCCTCGCTCTTTTTCATCCCTTTTCGGCGGGGCATTTATTTCTATGTTTCGCTGATACGGCCAAAGAGAGTCTGACGAGAGTCAGACGCGTCCATTCAAGCGCCGTTTTGTTCCCAGCAGCCTCCCCCCATCCCGTCTCTGCTATGACGATTCATTTTTTTCCACGTCGACTCACCCAACGCCGAAAAGAGTACCAAAAAAGTACTCGCTAAAAAAGATGAACATTGCGCCCAAATTAAAACCGAAAATTAAAAAAATTGTTTACGAACTGTCGAATCGCGCGTCGACGGCGGGGGAGATAACGGCGCGCGCGCGCACTCCATTATAAAAAGCTCGGCCGCGGCCCTTGGAAAAAAAAGCTCCAAAACCGCGAAGAGCCGCCGGGGGAGTGCATAATGCACGCGCGCGGCTCGAGCACTTCGTCACGCGGCGAGCGCGTCTCGCCGAGATATAGGAGGGAGCGGGGTGTACCGCGCTGCACTCGACGCGCGCTTCATTCGGCCGAAGTGCCCGCGCGCGTACGTGACGCGGCAGCTGATTATTTTTTCACCGCACAATTACCCCCCTCCCCGACCCCTTTTGTTACCTTCCACGGTTTTCTTTCTAGCGTGCAGATTTTTTGCGTTTTTTTTCTGCTCAATTTGGAGATGTCTCTCGCGGGTTACGTCGAGGTGTTGTTTTTTATTTTCGTTTCTGACGGAGCTGCGAAATTTTTTAAGTAAAGTTGGAAGTGCGTCATTGCTGGACACTAATCAACATCAATGTTTAGATGTGCATGTATTGCGAAAGATGATTGTTTCTTTTTGGTTAAATGCCTTAATGCCTCTTTGCACAATTACAAATAAAAAACAAACACATATTCAATTATTTAATTATGTTTATACCTATAGATAATACAGATTTATAGCTGATTCAACAGAAAGTAGAAATTATTCGTTTCAAATGGCAATAGGCAACATATTAGCAGTATAGTATGTCTACATGACCCGATAAAAATCTCATTTTTTCACGCATAATTTAAAAAAGAGACAATGACTTGGTAGCGTCGACGTGCGCGAAAGCATCCCCTTCATTGTTATAGCCCTCGTCCTCTCTTTATCAAGGCGTCTCATCAGGCGGCCCCTCAGACAAACTCTCCCTCCTGCTAGACGCGCGGCAGTCAATGGCAAGGTGTCGTCGCCCTCGCCGAGCTTTGTGTTTTTTTTTCGAGGTTTTCCGCCCCCGCGCCTTTGCGTCGCCGCAGTACAAGGCGTAAGCGCGTATCGCACATCACGCAGTTGCGCTCGGGAGCTTCGAGCGCGCGGTTTAGCAGTCGAGACTTTCCCATTTACGAGTTTTTTTTTCATCACCGAATAGTGTGTAATCGTAATTGATTTTTAAGATAGTATATGGCATTATAATTTTCGTTAACAAAGTAATCAGTAATTCGGTAATCTCGGTTAACGATTAATCGGTTAATCGTTAATTTTTATTCTCAGTTA